>APFE030329406.1:174202-231945 GCA_000404065.3 Pinus taeda
ATTTTATATTATTGTTAAAAATAAGTAATAAAAATTAAAGTCATTAACCAATTAAATTGTAAATGAGATAAGTTAGAAGACATTTATTTGAGAAGTTTTAAATGTTAAAGTTCATACAAATTTTAAGAATCTTACTCTATATTTTAGATTAAAATACATTTTTAAATATTAAATGGGTAATGTGTTATTAGTTTTTTTTTTAAGCATGTTAAATATACATACTAGGCTTTTAAAGTTACATTGATATTGAAGAAGCATGATAGGGCTAGTTGAAGGTGTTGAATATAATTGGACTATGTTTGCTTTATTTAGTTAATAGTTTTGGTAGTGTAGTGCATTTAATGCCTAAATAGTAGTTCGTAATAATGAGTTAGACCATATGAAATAAGGTGTTAGATTGAGTTAAATAAGTAGTTTTATATATTCTCTACATAACCAATTTTTGGTATGGTGTGAAGAAATGGTATCTTAATGTGAGAAGAGAGTTGAAGTTGCATTGGTTTTCCAATATTGGTAACTTTGTGTTTTACCTTGTTTCTCACTCTTCCTCTTAAAATTCAACATGGGATTAGAGCCATAGCTCAATCCATCAAGTTGAAGATAGTCTCTAAAAAAGGAGTTTGTGTTGAATTATTTTTCGTATTGGAGTTTTTATATTTGTCTAGAGTCAATCCATAGATTTTTTCAACCATGGTTAAGGCACCATAGCTTCCATTGCTTCTTTTTGTAGGGGTCGATGTTTTATGTTGTAATCGTTGACAAAGTGCTTCCAAGAGAGGAACAACCACCAAGTTTCAAAATGGAGAAACCTGAGAGGTGGTGCTAAAGTCATAAGTTGCCCTTATTGAGTTTCATAGGGAAGAACCACTACATTGGTATTTCTCTAACCTATGTTGTGTCAAGAGTCCCAAGAGAGAGTTGTAGCTCTATCCCATTATCAAGAGAGATTAGCCATAGCTCGATCCCACCATCAAGAGAAGGAGAAACCATCGTATAAGACAAAAAAAAAACATCTTATTCACCAAACCCATAAAGTTCTGATCGCTTTTCTTTGCTAAGGAGTCACTCTGAATAGAGGGGCCTTATGCACCAAATTAGAGCTCGGGTTTCTTTATGGAGCTGTGCCTCCATCATAAGTTCAAGTTTCTTTGTGGATCTACCACCAAATTTTATTGCGCTGATATTTTTTTGTGGTGCCACCACCACAAATCCCATTTGTAGTCATATAGGGAGAAACCCTAATCATGCCAAGGTTGATTTGTAGTTCTCAAAGTCTCCATTATAAGTCAATTTTGCTCATGCCAAGGTTTTAAGACCCTCATTAGGGTTATAGTGGGTTGAAAATTGGTGAGAAGCCCCCCAATTCATAATAAAGGGGAGTTGTTATAGAATTCAAGCATGGATTCCACCAACAATTATAACAAATAGGGTCTTATATTGAATGGCAAAAACTATGCACTGTGGGTGGTTAAGATGAAGAGCTTTTTAAGAATTTGGACTATTGGGAAGCAATAAACACAAAATATGAAGAACCTAAAGCTACAAACTTAGTAGCAATGGTGAATCCCAAAAGAAATGCTTCAACAGATAGAAAAATAAAGGATTTAAGAGAATTATGGAATATGCACTATGGAGTTGAAGACTCCATAGTCCCCAATATTGCAGCAACAATTCGTGCCCATCATGCTTGGGAGATTTTGGAAAACCATACCAAGGCACAAACAAGGTCAACAATGTAGAGCTTCAGATCCTCAAGTATAGGTTTGAAACTTTGCAAATGAGAGATATTGAAACAATAGACCAATTTATGACTCAGGTCATGGAGGTAGTAAATCAACTTGAAACTCATGGAGAGGATTTCACCAATCAAAATGTGGTTGAGAAAATTCTCAAAAGTATCCCACCTTCATTTGACATGCTTGTGACAGCCATAGAAGAAAGTAAATATTTGGCTAAGTTTTCAATTTAAGAATTGATAGGATCATTGTTAAATCATGAACCAAGAATTAAAGGTAGAAATGACTCATTAGAAAATGCCTTTCAAACTCAAGCCACAATTAGTAGAGGAAGAGGTAGAGGTAATAGAAGCAAAGGTAGAAAAGGAATAGGATGTTGAATTGGGGTAGCATAGGATGTGCTCAAAGTTGGTGGAGAGGCTAAGGCACATGAGATATCCAATAACCAGAAAGGGTTTGGGTAGATTCTAAATAGTTTGGGAAATATTAAAATAATTAATATTTTTAATGGAGTCCCTAAGTCTAAACTTAGGGAAATTAAAATATTAATGTGAATTAACATAAAATTGTGTTAGAATGGTCCAAAAGTAATGGATCAAGCTAGATCTAATCTTAGTCATTGATTAGGGACTTAATCTCAGCCGTTGATTTGTCAACGAGAAAAGTAAAGAGGAGGCTTGAGGGTCACTTAGAGAACACACCAAGGGATCAAGATTTCAACTTTTTGGGGCTGGGTTTGTTAAGAAAGTTGAGAGAGTGAATAGAGTTGCAGCTGAGTGGCAGTGAATACAGAAGCAGAGAGGCAGAGATAGTGTTGGGAGGATTAGCGTAGAAGTCGGAAATGCCAGGAACTGTCGGAATAACTAGGAAAGCTGACGCAGAGGGCAGAAGCCAGAATTGTCGAGAACAACCAAAACTATCGGAAAAACTGGGAAAGATGACGTAGAGGGTAGAAACCGGAACTACCGGGAACAACCGAAACTGTTGGAACTGCCGGGAATAGTTAGAATTACCAAGAGCTACTGGAACAATTGGGAAAGCTAACACAAAGTGTTTTGGAGAATTTGGTATCTACGGATAAGTAATAATTCCCTAGATAAGTAGCCATATCTAGAACAACAATTTAAAGAACATTAGCCTTTTCCTATAAGCAATAAATAAGACAAAGAAGATGAGAAGACCTACTTATAGTTCTGCTTTCCTCTTGTCTCCCTTGTATCGATCCTGTCGCTCCTTTCCATACTTAACACGCTTGAGAAGCACCTGTAAACATCAACAGAAGACAAAGAACTGATCAAAGCAAAATATCTATTGAATACAAGTAAATGGAATCAAATACATTCACACATATAAGCATCATATATCAATACAAACATATGGAAGAAAGCTTCAAATACTTTATTGAATAGAAGAAGGAATTACAACCATCATGTCTGATTCGAAGTCACTCCTCTAGCTTGGATCCCATCCACAACACATCAAAAGCATGACAAACTTGTATCATAACAATACTTGTCTCAAATCCAATTCTCATAGCAACATTATCTCCTTAAAATTCAACATAGTCTAGCCCCCGATCACTTAGATGAGTGTTCAATTTATAGGAGGATGAAGGAGGTTATGTCATAAACGAGGGTATTGAATGGCCTTCCATACTTAGAATTAGTTCCATGGAGGAAGGGATGAGAGGATAAGATGTATCTTAACTCATTCCTCATCCATTTTCGAGCTCATAGGAGTTGATAAGGAGGGAAATTTCTAGATGACTCCAAGAGATAAGAATATTCCCCAAACCCTATGTGAATTTCGCTCAATTTCACCCAGCGCAGGTGAAAGAGGGTCTAAGTGCTCTGTAGAGCACCCTAGCATGGACTCAACTTCTCTGCAACACACCCTTACATGGGTCTACCTACACTGGTCCCTCTAGAGGTCATTTCAGGACGTCTTCAAGTCATGAAACCGTTTGGGAAGGAAGCATTCAAAAGGGTGACTTGTTAGGGCATGTAGCAACTGAAGTTACAGTTTGATGAGCCCTAAAACACTGATCTGAATGATGGGAGTGATGTGCCCAAATGAATTTGTAACAGCTGCCCCCTAAAGCATGAAGTCGAAAAATACAAATGTTGAATGAAATGCTTTACGATGTGATGAGGAGGTTTCGAAGTGGAAGGTGACCTGCATCAATTACAATACATATATTAAGATATTTTGATTTTTACATGAATTACTGAGGGAAGGCATACCCATGCTCAGCATATAAACTTTCATTACATGTAAATAGACAGTCATCTACAGATATAGACCCATGATCAGAATGACCATCAATGTAAAGCCATCGTACATATGATTTAGTACTCCTAAAATCACATCCTGGATGGATGAAACTAGATCCGAGGTCTTCTATCTCGTTCAATCGTTTGCTTAAGTACGAGTCTAACCATGTGAATATGTGACCTGAAGTTGAACATGGGAAGGTACCATCTGATTACTAGCCACTGATGTAAGTCGTTAACAAATACGAGAGAAATCGCCAATAATGATAATGATCGTCAAGGTACTGCAGTCCATTCTGCATGGTGTGAATGGATGATTTGATGTTGAACACCATACACAGTCTTTCAGTTGAAGGTCAATGATGTCAACCTATCGCCGAAAGCGAGAAACTTGCCATTGAAGTATGCAAGCCTCAAGGTACTGGAAGGGTGTTTCTAAGTCAACTTCTTGGATAATGTGTTGATGTTGACAAGAAGTTACTCGTCCAGGAGGGCCTTGATGTATCCCACATCAATGACACAAAACGAGTGTAATGATTTTGGAGACAAAATTTCACTGACGACACAAGATTCAGGAATGGTGGTCATGAAAATGAGGGTTTATGGTATTGCAAAGGATGAATTTTGACTAGATGACTTCTCTTGAACATGTTAGCGACACTGAAATGAATTGGTAGCATTGACCCAAAACAAAGTTATGGATGGTATGATAGACCAACGGTATGATAACCATGAAGTTGATAACCCAACCTAAATAGTCACGGTGATGGAGTGAAAGTGTCATGTTCAAGAGCAACCTGCTACCATAAAGTGGTTTTCCCCTCTTTCCCATTTTCCCTAGTCATTATTGACCAATACCTCTTTATTTTTATCAAGCTTCAGGAGGATAACATATGCTTGTTGTATAATTCCACCCTTCGGTTGAATCCATCGCTATGTGATCTTTTAACGAGCCTAGAAAAGGTGAAACTAGGTCTTGTCTAGATGGCCAAGTTTGTCACTATTTGATGTTTTAATGAGTTTAACGACAAAGATAACTTGGTCCTTTTCATGTTTAGATAGTTTGAAAAGGGACAAAAACAAAACTCCACATGTTCTTTTTCGTAGATTTGTCTCTCAAGCCCAAAAAAGCATAAAACAATGTGAAAGAGAACTTATTGATCATGTTCGGTCAACGCATTCCTTTTTTTTAGTTAATCCATCTCAGCCTGAAAAAGGGTTAAACTTATACTGAGTAGATGTCATTTCCAATCCATTAACGAGCTAAAAAGGACAAGAACTCGACAATATTTTCATGTTTAGAGAGTCCGAAAAGAGCTTAAAGAGGACTCCAAGGGGGTTATTTTTGCATTATTTAACAGAGCTCGAAAAAGAGATAAAAGTATGCTCTGTGGTCAAAGGTAAAATTTACAATCGAGCACGTCAAATTTTGTAAGTCAGCTGTAAAACTTGCTCAAAACATCACCAAATGGATTAAAAATACCCGTTTCATAGATACAAATAGGAAAATACTAATGTTTACTCGACTAATGAACATTAAATAAGCATAAAACAAGTTTTTACCATGATGTTTTTACCATTTGAAACTTACCATTCAGTTTTGTGTTCTGGGCTAGTTTTTTACCTCGAACTTCATCAGCTGATTGCGAGAGATTCTATGGACCATTTCTCGTGTTGTCTGGACCAGGTAGGAGATGTACCCCTCCTCTTTCTTTTTAGGTCATTCTTTTACTATTTCATACAAGTTTTAGGGTTTTTTTAGGCCTATGGGGTTTGATTTTTTTGCCCTGGGATTAGCGCATGCTTTCACATCGAAAATTGCACTAAAGAGCACCCTGATAGAAGGTTGACTGCTCTGGAGCACATTGTCTTTGTGCCTGGGCTACGCTAGCCGAGTTTCCCCAATTTGTTTTAGTTGTTTTCTCCAAAATTTGTCGTGCTTTTTGCATGGAAAGGATCCTAACTAAGCTTATGATTGGATTTCAGGGTCTCATTGGATTAGAATGTCGATTACATGGTGAGAAAGAGAGCATGAAGAACAAGACATGGTTACCATAAAAAATCCAGGTATAGTTGAGGCCCTAGAAAACTGTGGGTTACTCAAATACTTCAAGTTGTCTGGAATGAGGCAACAAATAGAAATATTGCAGTTCCTTGTTCATGCATGGGATCTGATAGATAAAAATTTTCACATAAGGGACAAGATGGTCCCTATAACCATTGATTATATTTACTTTCTTACCAGACTGTCGAGGTGAGGTGCCCCCATCTCACTTTCTGGATTTTCCCATGGAGGTGAATCAGTGAGAGATTATATTTGATAGTTTTGTCAGCCAGGTACACAGCCTAGAAAGGATGGGAAAATAAACATAAGGGATGTAGGTGATTTTCCTTTGAGAACTATCCTCTTCACAATCGCAAAGTTGGATGGTAGTATGACACTACATCTAGCGAACAGATCATATATGCAGTATGCACTTGAGTGTCTAGAGCCAAAAGTATTCAACTATTGTGAGGTCGTGATTTCTTCACTGAAAGAAAAACTGACCAAGGTAAAAAGTGGTAAGACAAAGAATTTCTGCTATGGTTCGATCTTAATCTCTTTTACCTTAGAGATGGTTCGATCTTAATCGCTTTTACCTTAGAGATAATCCCATTGATGCAACCACAACATGTATCACTGGGTGTAGTTGGTCCTAGAGATCCACGTATGCAGAGGTGGGTCGAATTCATGGCTCGACATGCGGGTCAGTCAACAATAATTTTTCCCACTGCATTCTTCAGTTAGCTCGATTGAAAACACCTTGTCATCAAGGATCATCCATACTCAGGGATGGATTTCCGTGGAGATCCAGACTTGATTCTACCAGTTGGAGCACAATGGGGTGCTATAGGTAAATTGTTTGACCAAAGTGTTTTTTGATTTTTCAAGTTTCTATATGTTTTTTTTGTTTTTAATGTTTCCAAGACTAAACTAAAATCATTCTCATGCATTCAGATGTGTGTATTGTTCGACCTGTGGGACACCAACAGGGTGCAGGTGGGCCAGCACAAAGAAACATTGGTAGAGCAGTTCTCCAGGACTTGGATTTGGCTGAGACCTTAGTAGAGTTGTAGGATCACATAGAGGGATTAACCCTTGGTATTCCAAATGTCCAGATTGAGGAGTTACCTATGAGGCTACAATGCCACACTATTGGTGTTCCTAGCCGCTGGATGAGGCTTTTGCCCATGATAGCACATGCTGTGACCTATTATCATGAACATCACTAGGTCTACTTAGGATGTTTTTGCATGCATTTTGAGTTTTTGGGTCAGATGACCAAATGTGTCTTGGACAAATTTTGTAAAAACTTTTAAAACACCTATCTATTTTACTTTCAAAGTTTTCTATGGTTATGTGAAATCCTATTCAGCTAATGATGTGAATTGAAAATGTTACTTTTACATGTGTTGCAAATGTCTATTTAACACATAATTCACTAGAGAATCAGTTAATGTGTTAAAGTTTCTGGAAATGTGTTGATATTGATTATATTCAAAATGCCTTTGCAAAATATTAACTATAAGGAACATACGAAGAATTGTTGGGTTTCAGATGGTATACACACTTGTAAGTTGTAGTACGATGAGTTGTGAGTCCAACCTAACGATGATTCGGTGAATGCCAAGTGAAATGGCATCAGAGAGAAGTTCGATCAACGCACTATACTCAGCGATGTTGTTTGTAGATTGAACGATAAAAATCCCTTGAAAACTCATTAATTCGCCACTTGGAGTCAAAATAGCCCATGCTGCAGAAGGTAGGTTCTGCGTGCTATGACTAGCACCATTGACATAACCAACAAATGGTTCCAAAGATTCTGACATCTGCAACAAATGCAAAGCGGATTACTAACCAGGTAAAAACTCTAAAAGACACACACTGACACACACACATGCAATGAAAGCATATATACAGTGAGTTTTACTACACTCAATTAAGCATAGTAACGTTTGAGGTACAACCCGTTTCGGGGCTGTGACAATGTAATCCCATCATAATTTACGAACTCATAGGAACCTTTTTCCAAAACACGCTTGACAATATAAGGACCCATCCACATTGGTTCAAATTTCCCTGCTCCAAGTTTATCAGCTTCCTAATCGTAAAGCAAGACTAGGTCTCCTTTCGAAGATACGAGGCTTGAAATTTCTATCATATTGTGCCTTGATTCATTTCTTATGCGTCTTGTTAGTCAATGCAGAATCACGACGAGTTTCATCCAGATGGATTAATTCCAGGAAACACACTTCTTCTTCAGAAGTGTCGAGTAACAGGTCAATCGCGAGTTTGAGAGATGAAATTTCACATTATATTGGTAAGATTGCTTCCAAACCATACGCCAACTGAAAGGTTGTGAATCCAGTTACATTTCTCATCAAGGTTCGATATGCCCACAAGGTTAGGACTTTGTTGATGGCCTCAACTTGTCCATTCGCTTGTGGGTAATAAGTGGTAGAACTATCATGTGACAGTCCTAACTTAGCAGTCAACTCAACCATCATGTGATTGCGAAAATGTCCATGATCTGTAACATGTCTTGTGGTACACCAAATCGGGAAATCACATGGTTAAAAAAGAAAGGAGCAACCATTTTTCCACTATTGTTTAATGTTCGCATCACCTCGGCCCATTTGGTAAAATAGTCAACAAAGACTATAATATACACATGCCCCTCGGCAGAGGTGGGGTTACATGTCATGAAGTAAATGCCCCATTTGGTGAATGGTCCAAAAACAACGACTGGATGCAATGGTGCAGGTGGTAATCTAGTTTTGTGGTCATATATTTAGCATGCATGACAACTTCTAACGACAATAATACAATCTTTGAATATAGTTGGCCAGAAGTAACTTGCACAGAGAATTCTCTGTGCGGTAGAATATCCAGATAAGCGTGCACCAAAAGCACCTGAATGATAATCATTTAATGCTTTCTTGTAAAGAGTTTCGCCAATGATAAAATAACCTTTGGCTTGGTATTGGATACATAATTATTGTGAGTGAGAGGTATCAGGCTAGAAAGTTTGGGTCTAGAGATAGATTAGTGTATCTCCATACTATGGGTCAGATGAAAATATCAGAAATAGAGACTCATCCAAAATCGATGGTTCAGATGTTGAATCAATGGAGGTCAGGGGAAGGTCGCAAAGTAACTCGGTGAAAATGAGAGATTTCTTTGATTTGGACTTGATGAATTCCAGATCAAATTCCTACAAAATGACTATCCATTATGAGTATTTACCCCCCAGTAAGTGACGTGACAAAATGTATGTCACAGGGTTTCAATCCAAAATGACGGTGGTCTTCCGAAGCAAGATGTAGTGGCGAAATCTCTGAACATATTGCACGGCTGCCAAAGCTAGTTTCTCGACATAAGAGTACTTAATTTCTGTATCATTGAGATTATGGCTCAAATAATATCTCGGATGTTCAATCCCATTTTCCTCTTAGACTAAAACCATGCCAATGGTTGTATCTGCAGTGACGAGATATAGGTAATAGTCATTTTGATAATTTAGAGAATACATTAATGACGCTCTAATCAAGGTATCCTTAAGAGCATGAAAGGAATCTTGCGCAACCTGATCCCAATGGAAGTGTATCCCCTTTTTCAAAAGACGTGTAAAACCTTTAGCCATTTCAGTGTAATTGGGAATGAACCTCCTTAGAAAGTTAGCCTTCCCTTGGAGTCTCTCTAAATGTAAAGGATTTGAAGGTGGAGGAAAGTCAAGAATTGCGTGAACCTTTAATGGATTGAGTTGAACTCCATCTTTAGACACTACAAATCCAAGAAATCGACCAGAACCAACACAAAACACACATTTGTGCGGATTGAGTTGTATCTTGTAGTGTTGGCACCGTAAAAATAATGCTCTCAAATGTTGTGGGTGATCAGTTCACTTTTGTGAATGAGCAGGTAAATCGTCAAGGTAAGGTTGAACAATATGCTTGATGTAATGGAAGGCATAGTTCATTTCCCTCTGAAATGTAGCCCCTGCATTCTTCAAACCGAATGGGAGTTTCCTATACGTGAATGTGCCCCATGGACAAATAAAAGTTGTTTTAGATTGGTCCTATGGGTGGATATTGATTTGATTGTAGCTGGAAAATCCATCCATAAATGAGAATATTTCTCATCCAGCACATTCATCAATAATCTAATCGATAAAAGGAGTAGGATAATTGTCCTTCGGACAGGCCTGATTTACATCCCTATAATCGACGCACACTCGAATTGTCCCTTGTTTTTTCATGACAGGAACAATGTTGGAAACCCAGTCAGTAAGAGGTATAGGGTAAATGAAGCCAGCACGCAAAATCTTTTCAATTTCTACTTTAATGGCAACAACTTTCTTTGGATGAAAAGGTTGAAGCCACTGTCATACTGGTTTGACATCAGGATACATTTTGATTTCATGTTCAACAATACTAGAGTCAATGCTTGACATCTCCTGGTATGACCATGCAAATATATCTCGAAATTCAAGAAAGAGAGTACAATAATTATCAAGTTCCGATGGAGAACAAGATTTGCTGACATGAATGTTTTCTACAACATTAGGTTTGGTCTAAATATTAATAGAAATCATTTCTTCAATATTTGAAAGGTTTCGCTCGGAATCTACTATGTCTATGAAAACAAAATTTGAAAGAAAATCAACAACTGAAGGGTGGTTAAGTTTATTTGAATAAAATTTGATGTCATCAGGAAGATGGGAACGATGATGATAATCTTCCCAAGTTTCTTCTCCTATTGTCACTAATTGGAAGATTCCTTCATTCGTAGAAAATATACGTGAAAAAGGATCCGAAGAAGTACCATATTCTAATGAAAGGTCTACCCATACAATTGGTCAAAGTGGATTTGGGTTTGTCGTACAAGACAGAAAAATTGATTGCTATGCAACCTCAATGGGGCTTAGGGGCATAACTTCAGTATTACTATCAACTTCAGACTTGTTGGTAATCCTCCTTAAATTAGACGAGGTGGAGGAATTCATATTGCAAATCTCTATTCTTGTCACTTCCGCCAAATCAGATGGTGACGGTAGCCTAAAAGTACCCATTAGGGAAGGATCTTTAAGGTGACCTACACCAATGCTTTGAAGTGACAGCGGGGATCCGTGTACCAATGGAATGCTTCCAGTAGCCTGAGAACTAGATGCAAAGAAGGCAAGTTGATCGCTAACTGTGATTCCACCTTTATGAGGGAATGTAATCATACGAAAGTACATGGAAACCACAACAGCCATAACATATACCCATGGCCTTCCCAGTAAAATGTTGTAGTTGAGAGGTCCGTCAACTACCTCAACTTCAACAGTAACTGTTTTTCCCTCTAGTTCAATTTGTAGGTTAGTCAAAATCCCACAAGGCGTATATGTTTGTTCGTCGAAAGCTTTTAACATTGTTGGTGATCGTGACAATGGCGGTTAACCAAGTGTTTTCCAGCAGCTCATTGACATAATGCAAGTAGATGCCCCATCGTCAATAATAGTTTGGTGAACATTCTTATTCAGAGCTTTTACTTGAATTAGGAAAGCTAGTTGTGCTGGTAACTGTGGTGTATATCCCGCATGGTTGAAAACCACAAGATTGGAATCTGTAGTTTCTATTCCACCAATTACTGACAGTAAAGCCTACTTCTACGAGGGATAGTTTTGTAACACCTCGAGTGTCAACATAGCAAAAGGTGATTGAGAAAGATCTTCTACTATGTTATAGTTCTAAGCTGCTCGAGCTCGAGGGTTAAATGCCGATTTATGCACAACTCCCTTTGGTGGTTTTATTGTCAATTATGGCACAATAGGTGGTGGAATATTTCCAGATGAAGTCAAAGTCGAAGGATTAGGTTGATTAGTGGCCTGATTATTCGACGATGACGGTGGATTTCCATAATCTTTATTTCTCGTTGACACCAAAACTTTGTTTTGAGGATTTGTAATGGATAACATAAGTACTTGTGATGTGGAAGCATGATTTGTCACAACCAAATGTGTCTCCGGGTTTGGAAACCAATTAGTCAACACTGTAGATGTGTTAGAAGTCTTTAGAAGCTTAGAGACTTCTGAGTGGTGTGGACGATCTCTTTTAAAATGCTCGTCATTACAATTAGACATTGATAACGAGGTTTCCTTGCTGAAGTAGAGGAATCAGTTGATTTCTCTTGAGGGGGATTATCTTGTTTTTTCTTGTTTTTCGCATTCTTCTTGCCTCCTAGTTGCTTTTGATTCTTGCCTTTGTCAGATGACACGACATTGACTTCAGAAGCAAGAGTATTTTATGATGCATTGGTAGTTTGAATGGAAATGGCAAGTGTTTGACCAGATGGTCTACCTACCATTTGCGTGCTCGAGGAACCAATCACATCGTCGCCGACATGGAAGTCCTTACTCGATTGTGGAGGAGGAGGAACAATGAAAGGTTGTTGGGGTGCATTTAGGATCTTGTTGTAGAGCATGCCATATTGTGTGTAAATCAAATCCAAATATTGGGCACGAGCAATTACTTGCTCTTTTGTGACTACTCCACCTTTCGACACATCCTCGGTGATTGATGGAAATAAGGATTTTATGAACCACTCAGCCAAAAGATGGTCAGGAACATAAGTCTTAACCATTCGACAACAATGCCGCCACTCATGAATATGATATGATATATGAGTAGCAGTAGTTTGTTTAAAGTTGGTTAGGAGTTCCATTCCAGTCTCGTATCTAATAGGTAATTGCAAGTGGGTTATAAATGTGGTGGTTAAAGTCGTAAAGTTGTCGAAGGAAGCTCGTGGTAACTCAATGTACCACTTCACAGCCAGACCAGTAAGAGTTCTTTGGAAAAGACAGAGTCTAACTGAGTCATCATTTAAGGAGTTTGATGAACACCACAAATGAAAAGTCATCACATGATTTGATGGGTCTTCTCCGAGATTTCTATTGAATTTCAGAATGTGAGAAGATAACTTATACGAAATTACCAGCCACCAAGGTGCATATAAGATTGGATCATTAGTGAGTTGGTTTAAATTTGGTAATTCAAGAGTTGCTACAAACAACAACTATCGATTCAAGTCAGGTTGAGCATACCCAGGATATGATGGAATTGCTTGAGAAATAGGTCTTTGCATACCAACTTAGGGCATCTGCATTTGGTAACCTTGATAAGGTGGTTGTTGACAAAATTCGGCATAAGGTGGTTGTTGATAACTAGGTTGAATTTGTGGTTGTCCATAACTAGCAAAGCCTTGTTGACTAGGACCTTGGTAAGCTTGATATTGTCCAAACCCAGGTTGAGCCTGTTGGGCAGGTCCAAATTGAGGTTGGAATTGCTGGAATTGAGGCTGTTGATATTGGGGCTGCCATGGTTGTTGAATCAACTATTATTTTTGTTGGTACAACTGTTGTTGATTTAACAGTTGTTGTTGCCCAACAATGTAAGGTTGACCAGGTTGTGAAACTATAACAATGTAAGCCTGAGTCACTCCAGATAAAGGTATACTAACCTGAGGTTGTTGGACCCTAGACACAAGCAGTTGTTGTATAGTAGATTGAGAAACTTGGACCTCTTGAACTGAAACTTGTGGTTGCGAGCTAGAAGGACCAGTTTGTACAGGTTGAGATACAAATATTTGAACTTGTGAATGTGGTACAGTGGTAACAACAGGTGTAGTAGGAATAGCTGACACAATTTGCATTGGTTGTGTTGGATACACAAGCCTTGGTTGAACTGGCATTGTTGGTTTCCATTGACAGACTCACATTCTAGGCTGACATGAATAATGTGAGATACTACCATATGATGGTCCTCAAGGATATGCAGGATAAGGTGAATAAGCATATTTCTCTCCATATGGTGGCAATCTAGTATGTAATGGATACATAGGTTGTTGTTGACTAGATTTCCTAGTTTGATATTGATATGCAGGATCAAAATTTTTTTCTCCCATTAAATAAGAACCAGGTAAAATTATGGTTGAGGACATGGGTGATGACCATGGTGTAGAAGCAACCCCTGAGTGGGTTCTAGATAAAGATTGGTAACCTACCGGGACAAACGATTTACCATATAGGTGTGACTCAGGAGTAGTAGAAAACATCGAAGAGGTTGCGACAGAAGATTATGTCGCAGCTGCATCAGATGATACAGTCTGGGATGTTGACGGTTGTTCAGCCATGGTTAATTGACCCAATAGATGTCCTAAAGAATCAAAGGAGTACTTGAAAATAAGAAAGATCAAAAGAAGTAGTAAAATAGTATAGGGATAAAGATAAATCCCGGTTCCAAAATGGAATGGGGTTCCAGGTATAGTATCTTCTTCTAATTATTCCTCAACAACAATTAAGCCAGGTGGAAGAACTTCGCCGTCTAGTCTGTAATAGAATTCTGGTGTTGATAAAGTGGGAGTTTCACTAATTACTGATCTCAGAGGGTTAACCGGTTGATTGTATTCTAGTGAAGTAACAACTTCTGAATGTTCAAATTCGAAGTCTAGATGTTTCGGTAAAAGACCAACAGTTTCAGAGAGAGGTTCCTGAACAACTTCAAGTTTAGAAGTAACTTTTGTTTGAACTGTGATAGGTTCTGGATTAACTTCTAGTTGAACTAATTAAAGTTCAAAAGTAATTTCTTGTTAAGCAACTTCAAGTTGTGGATCAACTTGTTGTTGAACAACTTCAGTTATTGTTTCACTAATATCAGTGATAATGTCCCCAGTTAATTGTGAAACTTTTTCTTCAGAAATGGATGTACCGGAAATAGTTGGAGTAACCGGAGTCTCAGCACTTACCGAAATGGATGATTTTGGTACTTCAGATGAAGAACCATGAGTTCTTGATGTACTTGACTCAGTTAAGTGATACCGCTTTGAACGAATAGGTGTGGCTTCGGGTGGCAAAGGTGGTTTACTCGCTGTTCTCCGCAAACGATGAGGTAAGGGTTAATGTTCCTCCACGATTGTTGATTAATTTTATTACAAAAAAAGAAATAAACAAAAACGGGTAAGCTAGGCAAAAGGTTTACCAAGCAACTGTGAATTGTGGAATACCTCCTGGTGAACCAAGAAGTACGGGTAGGAAATCTCCCTGAATGCTATGTTCAGTGTATCACAGTGTACAAGGCAGCCGATTTGGTTACCTAAGGATAGATAGAAACCTAGTGTTGTCCTCCCATATATACCCGAAAGTACGTGCAGGTCCAATCTGTATAAGCGCTATCTAATGCAAAACCGCACAGTGAGAGCATTCCCTATATACCCAAAGGTACGTGGACGAGCTACGATATACTCACGTATGTGGAATGAGGTATCAAACTCAGGATGTATTGTAGACAAGTTAGCGACAAATGCTTTGTTTTACGATGCCAAAACACGTGTCTAGCCTATAACCACTAAATGTTTTTCGTTAATGACAATTCTCCATTAGGTAAATTGATGTTAATTTTAAGTTGATCTTGCTTAGGAATTTGCCTTTCAAGTTCACCACGTGATGTATTATGAAATTCCTAGGAATGAAACTATTATGATAAGCATTCTTTCCATTCAATTTAACAATGAAAATCCTAGCTACTAGGGATAGAGAAATCAGATTTATTTCAATCAAAGATCAAAGAGCACAATCTAATGCAATTTCCCTAAACTATTCCTATGAGCACACACAAACTTTTTCAATGCAACATGCATGTATTTATTTTCGATTTCCTTAATATGAATGTGAACATGAAGGAAATTAATGCACATACAAACAATTAATCTTAACAAGAACAAATACTTTACGACAGTTCTGTTTTGAAGGAAAATAAGACTTTCACGACACTTTGTTTCGAACAAAGATTAGTCGACTATAATCTAACTTTTATTATGGATCGATAATGACAAAGAAAACATTTAAGAAACATTAATCAACCAAGTCAAAGTAGGGCTAGCAAAGGAGATAGAAACATATTTTTTGAGACATGACATTCATTGCTCAATCAGCAAACAATCAAATAAAGAAAAGTTGGTAAAAACCCAATCCAAAGGTGGGAAACTGACCCTAGGAGGAACAACACAACCCTGAATGGGAGAAAGTGTGCTTCAAAGCATTGTCCCTAAGACAAGGGTTCTCTACAGCGCACTGTGTCCCTCACAAGCCTGCGCTGGTGACAGTGAGCCATTTCAAAAGGCAATTTGACACAATTTTGACCAAAATTCAATGCAAAAGAGTTGAAATACAATAAATGAACAAAATTAGGGTCTTCAAGAGTGTCCTAGGAGGTGGATAAGATACTACGAAGGATTATCTTCCCCAGTGGAGTCGCCAATCTGTTTTGGAGAATTTGGTATCTACGGATAAATACTAATTCCCTAGATAAGTATCCATATCTAGAACAAAATTTTAAAGCACTTTAGCCTTTTCCTATAAGCAATAGATAAGAAAAATAGGATGAGAAGACCTACTTGTAGTTCCGCTTTCCTCTTGTCTCCCTTGTATTGATCCTATTGCTCCTTCTCGTACTTAACACACTTGAGAAGTACCTGTAAACATCAACAGAAGACAAAAAACCAATCAAAGCAAAAGATATATTGAAATATACAAGTAAATGGAATCATATACATTCACACATATAAGCATCATATATCAATACAAACATATGGGAAAAAGCTTCAAATACTTTATTAAATAGAAGAAGGAATTACAACCATCATGTCTGATTCGAAGTCAATCCTCCAGCTTGGATCCCATCCACATCACATTAAAAGCATGACAAACTTGTAGCATAACAATACTTTTCTGAAAGCCAATTCTCATAGCAACATTATCTCCTTACAATTCAACATAGTCCAACCCCTGATCACTTAGATGAGTGTTCAATTTATAGGAGGATGAGGGAGGTTATTGTTAGAACACACATGGAAAGAGACAGAATGTTAAAGAAAAAAGGAGAGTACACTTATTATTAACAAATGATATACATTTATAGTACATGGTGTGACCTTGGATTCATATTCCAAGTGGTCTCTTGGACTCCTTTTGGTTGTTTAGATTCCACACCAACCCTTAGAGGATTAGGTGTCCAACATTCCCCCCCTTAATCTAAAGGGTTATGTATGAGTCCAAGAAGAGAGTTGTAATAAAAAATGTGCAAAAGTGCATGGTAGCACTAGGCTGAATGTGCTCTCTGAAATGTTGGTGTAAAGGGTGGTGGTTTAAGGATGATCACCAACACTGGAATGCTTAGTGCAGTTCCCAAAACTCTTCCAAGTCTGGCATGAAGCTCAGGTCTTTTGCTAGAGGAAGTGCTCCTGATGTTTTGAAGAGGGAAGCCTTCAATCATGAAAGGGAGGTCTCGCCCTGCATAAAAGGGAGAACCTCAACCTAAAAATGGAGGTCTCAACCTGTGATGGTTTAAGGATGACCAACAACTCTCGAATGCTTAATGCAATTCCTGGAACTCTTCCAAAACTGGCAAGAAGTTGAAGTCTTCTGCTAGAGGAAGTGTCCCCAATTCTTTGAAGAGGTATCACCAACTGAAGGCATGCTTAGGGGCATCTTTGTCTCTGGCTACAACTCTAAATCTGGTATGGCAAGTTGTGGCTCAGGCTTGCTTGATGTGGCTTTGAAGCTTGTAGATGACCATCATTTCCCCCCTGTCAGATACAAGGTGAGATGATGGAGAAAACTCAACTACAAGATTTTTCAATACTCTAGAACAAGTTTGGACATATGACTAAAATATCTTCTTGGCTATTGATGTGCATTGCCAAGAAGCAATCCATCCAAGATGAATCTTTTTTCTTGCCAGAGGTTTGTTTTTGAAGCATCTGTTTGAAGAATGACTAGTTTTATGACAATGCTTACATGGATGAAGATCAAAACGGTGATCTTTCATATGGCCAACTCAGTCACAGTGTTGGCATTTCACAATCTGTTGTGGCTACTATGAAAGAGGACCAAAATCTAAAACAACTGAAGGTGAACTACCATGAGGAGCAGGTGAAGATGAACCGTCCTGAAGAAATCCAGCACTTTGAAATTGGATTGGTTTGGAGTAGTATGGAATATGAAAGGACACTTCCTTGTCATATCCAAGACCAGTTCTGTGCTTGTTGCTGACAAGCTCTTCCCAAGGTCTGATGATCAACTTGGGAAGTGCAGACTGAATTTCTACTTCTACATGCAAATCTGCTTTTGAACAGGGAATTGGATGTGATTCAACCTCAACTTTATATTTTTGATGCTGATGGGAGTCTATCTCAATATTCTGAATAGGTTTAGAATTACTACGCTTCTGTTGAATCTCATCTTGTTGGAACTGAGATTCTAGTTGTAGAAAGTCAATCTTTTCCTGTGCATTTTGTAGATAGTTTATGATATCGAAAATATTTTCCTTGTTGATGTTTACCATCCCATCATCATTGGACTGTATCAAAGTATTTAATAAATCTAATACATCATAAATTAGAGCCATTTTATGGCCTTTAACAATCAATGTTCCAATCAACCAGCAACGAGCACTATGATGCTAAAAGAACACTAATTTCATGAACCATACATACTTATGCAGTAGTGAATATAACAAGGAATCAAAAACTCTAGAATCAACAAGTCAATACCTCTTTGCTTCAAAACTATAATGTCATTATCCTCTCAAGAGTGGGTTTGATCGATACAAAGTTCGGATCAGGGTTTCAGAAGATGTTGAAATCCCGTCTCAAGTCAGTCCATGTAGAACATAGTCATAATTGGAGAATCTATCAGAATATTATGTGGATGAGGGTATGGATGGCCAAGTTGCTTCAAATATTTTCGCATCCCACTCCTACTTGGAGGTAATAACATGCATATTTCCATGGGCGACAACTGTTTTTCAGCTCATATAACCTTGAGTGCAATTCTCTGGTGAGCCTAGTAAAGTGCTCTCTTTCTCTGGATCTTCCCTTCCTTTATGAAGCAAATAAACCACAATGATATGGTAATAGCTTCTTTCTTCTCCTCGTTTACCGAGAAATGGAATTGAATCAGATGTAAACACGAGAACATGATTGTAGCTATGAGAATACATATGTGGATGAGGGGATGAAAGGGAAAGGCGCAACTGGAATCGAATGATGTGTAAAATATGAGTCGCAGACTGTTTCACATCCCATGGAGATGATAATGCTCGAGAACTGTAATACCCATTTAGATCTGATGCTAGTCAATACCGCAATAGTTTATTCCTCAGTGTGGCAAAACTACATGACATTTTCAGCTGATATATTTCTCGTATAAATCCATACACACACAACACTGTTCACAGCTTCAACTGAAAAATCAAGCATAAATAGAGAGAGCATCGTCCTTGGTCAATTTGGATTGAGGATGATCTGGGCATGTAGATGGAGGGCGCCTTTTGACACCCAACATATTGAAACCTCCAAACTCCATGAAAAACACCATGCCTAGATACCTCAAAAATAACAAAAACATGTGTATTTACCTCTTGAGTCCATTGATAAAGATTAAGATGTTCACTGTATATTATAAACGTGGCACGAACCAAATGACTTTACAGGGACACTCAGATAATATTCGTTTTTTCTCTTCTTCGTGGAATGGGAACCGTTGGCATTGATGTGTAGTGTCCTCTGTTACAAACAAACAAACCAATGGTAGTGGGAGGATAGCTTGTTTTACACATGACCAGATCCTTCAAATTACTTTATTGGTGACCAGACGAAGACTGGCTGGCTTTGTTGAGCGAAGAGGTTCCCATGTTCTCAACTGAACAACTTTAGTCCTATATGAGCACTTCCTTTCGGTTTATGCTAGCAATTGATCATTCTAAAATATCATGCAACTCATTATTTTCCTCTGGATGAACAACAGAATATAGGAAAGTTGCTGGTATTCTTGGACAAGAAGGGCAGGTCGTGGGACATCTATTACACTTGCATTAACAACCCGATATATGCGTTGACCAGGAGTTGGAAAGACTTTATGGACGATAAGAAATTGAAGGTAGGTGATCTTCTTCTCTTTAAGAGATTGCGATCATCGAATATACTCACTGTCATTCGGGATAAGGACGAGGAATATCATGGCCAATCAGTCTAGCTTCAAGGTGAAACCAGTCATGGCCAATCAATGCAGCCCCACAGTGGGTGCCAAGGTTTTCAAACATTATTCAAAGCACCAGAGTAGGTGCATATTAAGGAGGATTGTTTTGCATGCCAGGGTGAGAATGGTAGCAAAACAATAGATGGTAGAGCTGAAATGCACACTAATGCCACAAAACTAGTGGCTCACACAAGATTGAGGAGGTTAGGAAGGTACTCGCTCTAATACCATGTTAAACACACACATGGAAGGAGACAGAATGTTAAAGATAAACTGGAGAGTACACTTATTATTAACAAATGATATACATTTATAGTACATGGTGTGACCCTTGGATTCATATTCTAAGTGGTCTCTTGTACTCCTTTTGGATGTTCAACTTCCACACTAACCCTTAGAGGATTAGGTGTCCAACAGTTATGTCATAAATGGAGGTATTGAATGGCCTTCCATACTTATAATTAGTTCCATAGAGGAAGGGATGAGAGGATAGGATGTATCTTAACTCATTCTTCATCCATTTTCGAGCTCATAGGAGTTGATAAGTGAGGGAAACTTCTAGATGACTCCAAGAGATAAGAATATTACCCAAACCCTATGTGAACTTTTCTCAATCTCACCCAACGCAGGTGAAAGAGGGCCTAAGTGCTCTGTAGAGCACCCTGGCATGGACTCAACTGCTCTACAGCGCACCCTTACATGGGCCTACCTGAATTGGTCCCTCTAGAGGTCATTTCAAGATGTCTTCAAGTCATGAAACTATCTGGGAAGGAGGCATTCAAAAGGGTGACTTGTTTAGGGCATGTAGCAACTGAAGTTAGGGTTTGATGAGCCTTAAAACACTGATCTCAATGATGGGAGTGATGCACCCAAATGGATCTGTAACACAGAGGGCAGAAGCTAGAACTATCGGGAACAACTGGAACTGCTGGGAACTACCAGAATTGTCGAGAAAGCTGACGCAGAGGGTAAAAGCGGCTGACGCAGTCCTTAAAGGCTGACGCTGGGGCTTTTCGTGGGGCAGATTGGATTTGAGGAGATACCAGAGTGTTTATATAGGGTTTCAACCGGAGCATCCATCTCCTAAGGAGAGGTACTATTGCCAAGATTATTCTTTATTGGGTGAGTTGTTTTGGCACCTAGATTGTATTTAGAAACAACATAATAATAAAACCCTCAGATAGTTGCACCAGTTTTCCCGCAATGGGTTTTTCCGAGGACATTGGTCCAAAAACAACGGTGACACTTGTGTGCTTGTTTTGTTTCCCTCAGTTGATGATCTATAATGTGTTGAGCATGTACTTGTATTTATTTCCAGTATTTACATGGTAAATAACTTGTTAATTAACAGAACAAGTAGGTAGGAATAAATCAAAAAGTATATGAAGGGTTTCTAACGGGTTAGACTTAGAAATTCCAACATGGTATCATAGGGTGGTTGCAAATCACAGGAGAACTGAGGACATCAGCCAAGCAGAGCAGAAGTAGCAGAAAATAGTTGTCCCGAGTGGTAGAAGTTGTTCTTAGAAGATAAGCAGCAAGAAAGGGGTGATGCAGTGTCTGCGTCATCAAGTTTGAGCCAGGAAGAGGATCAGCGCACTAGCAGAGGGGAGGAGACTCGACCTACGCAGTACCCAGTCATATTTCTTAGTCAAGAAGGATTGACGACCACAACCAAGAGGTGCAAATTTTGCTAGTGCTGGGATTGCGGACAACCTAGAAGCTCTAACCTTCAGTTTGCTAGGGCTTAGGATGCTATGGGTAAGTTGCAGAGTGATGCTGGTGGGGTACTGTAGTTAGAAAGGTACCTAATAGAGCAATACCAAGGTAGAGGGAGTTGCTGCCGAGGTGTATTTCTAGACAAGGAATCCATATCAGTGTTGCAGTTGCACAAACGATTAGAGGGGCAACTTGACATTGGCAAAAGGATTTGTAGGTGGTAAATTAGGACTCAGAGGGATTCTAGAAGAGAACTTCTAGACAAGAAGTGGAAAGACTTAGTAGGAGTCGAACCGAGAACTTCTTGATGAGAAGTAGAGAGACTCAGCAGGAGTTGAACCAAGAACTTCCAAATGGGAAGTGGAGAGACTCAATAGGAGTCAAACTGAGAACTTCCAGACGGGAAGTAGACTCAACAGGAGTCGAATAGAGAACTTCCAGGTGGGAAGTAGAGAGACTTGGAGGAGTCAACAAGAAGAGAAGAGAGATGGCCATGAATGGGCTAAGGGATTAGGATAGGTTGGATGATGCACAAAACTTTGTCATCTGGAAGGCCAAAATCGTTTCTGTTTTGTGTGCCATGGGTGCACACACACCACTTGAGCAGAAGTGGGGAGACATCGAGCTGTATTCAGGTGGACTACAAGATATGAGAGGTAGGATCCTTTAGGTACCAAACCTTTGGGATTATACCTTTCTACGAGAGACTCGATGAGGAGTAGCAGTACTGACAGATGTCAGTAGAGGCAGATGCGAATGGAGTGACAATGCAGGATTCCCAGGACAACGCAAGGCTAGTAGGCTGCAACAGTGCGAGAGGCACAAGAGTGTTGCACCATTGCATGATGGCACAATGAGGTGTGCAACGGTGCGAGGTAGAAGGAGCTTCAGCATCATGGGGGTCTCTAGCCTGATAGAGAGGTCAGAATTGGGACATCAGTTACTTACTTCTTAGTAACTGAGTTGCAGTGTAGTAGTTAGCAGTGACATTGCTATGGGTAGCACGATGCAACATGATGAGAGGGCATATAGTGCAGACGCACCACCAGTGGCAGGGCCATGGGAAGAAACACTAACGTAGAGGGAGATATCGTACAGATGCAACAGTGGAAGTGGAAGAGCCATGGGTAGAAGTATGAGATCGAATAGTGCATATTGTTGTAGCATCCATTGTTATTTAAGTTTTATATTATGTTTTATCACAAAATGAAAGAAAAATAAAAAAAAATGAAAAAAATAAACCATTATCTAAAGGTCATGCAGGTTCAAGAGGCGCGATCAAGTAATAGATTGATGAGTACGATGAGCTATGCTGCGGGGAAGAAATGAGCACGAAGGTTAATTAAAGCTCAACCCACAATTGATCGTGATGTTAGCATGGTTGACCGCAATGTGTGGCCTGAAATTATTGCAGGGGTTCAATCTCGTTGAAGCTCCTGTACATTCTTTACCCCGGCGAATGTGAGAAACTCGCGAGAAGATCTGGGTCATCCAATCAATAGGCCACAGATCCAATGGAAATTGCGTAGTTGAATTTATTTTAGAAATCGCATGCGATGCTGTATGAAATACAGTTTAATTCGTTGAAGTCCGAGCTAATTGTTGCTGTCCATCGAAAGGGATGGGATCCGACAGATATCGAGTGGAAAAGTAACTAGGTTTTATCTTTAAAATCGAACCCGATAAATCATTAAATAGTAGTTTTTATTTCCTATTGGGTCCGTATGGGAGTCAAAGGGGCATTGAAAAAGTAGACTCGATAAGGTTTAGTTCAATAGGTTTAAAGTTTTGTTGTGTTTCGAAGGATCGAATCGTTTATTGAATGTGTGATCGGACGGTGATCACGTACAGCTTAGGCGGACGCGATAGGTTTATGAACCAGATTGTTAATTCTTTTTGAGTTTCATGATAACTGAAGGTTTGTCATATTCCATGTAAAGTAGCCAGTTTCGTTGTTTTAGTAGAATGAAAGTTAGAGGCGGATGACTAGAACTCCAAAAGAAAGGTGGTTGGTCGGGTTTCTTAGTGTTTCCGCCAATCAAAACACTCTTGATACATATATAGGCCCAATTCCATGAATGGGGTTTTGTCAAATACAGTTTTTTGCGTTAAAACAATTTAACCATTATCAAAGCATCTACAGGGAAACTTCATTAGCAGCCAAGCAACAGATTTGAAAAGCGAACAATCATCATCATTTTTCTAAATTATGTTACTTCTTGTTATTTTATTTACGAGGTGTCTTTTATCATTTATGTAATATTCTGTAATAGATTTTACTTTAGACAATTAGGAGAATATTTAAGTATTTTGATAGTTTTGGTGATTACCGACTATCTCATAATGTATATAAAAAAGGAAAATTTACAGAGAAGGGGTTCGAACTTTGGAGAACCTGAAGACTAGGCCACTGTATTCCTGATATAAGTGTTGATTAATGAAAGAATTAGAAGTTTTCCACACATTGTTGGGTATGATTTTGTGACTTCTATGTTATGTGTCATCAAATGTTTTATTCCTTTAAGTATGGTAATGAAGCTATAGGTCTTCATTTGCTTATGTGAATGAATTTAAAATCCCTTAAAAGAGTGCTCTTATACTTGAAGTTCCCTCCTCTGCAATTCTTCTAAGTTACAGATAGTAGTTTCTGTGTAAGATATCATATTATCTTAAACTTTTCCAAGTGTCACTGAGAGTAAATTCTGTGTAAAACAACATATTGTCTATGACTTCTTCAAGCTTATTTCATTCATCATTTATACTCAGCAATCAAATGGCATTCTGAGATTTTCATGTCACCTAAGTATTGAGGGTTTAAAACCAAGTCTTTCAGGTCCTTCATTTGTGAATAAAACATACAATTAAGTGACAAATAAGTGACAATAATTATAAACATTAATGTCTTAAGCACAATTTACACACATCGAGGAAATTGGTTTCTTAAGGTACAACATTTATTGGCACCATTCCCGGGGAGAGAAGACAAGAACACTTTTCCCTGGGTTTTTCAATATTTTCCTCTCGTTGTTCAGTGAGGAGGAAACATTTGGTCGTTTTGAATAAAAGAAATAACTCTGGCTCCAAAGAGACCCCATACAAGGTCAGATACCTCATAGCAGAAAGTTCAAGCCCTTTCAGATCCTGAGAGGCTAGTTTCCAAGAGGGTTGGAAGGCCTAAAACTCCACTTACACCAAGTCCTACACTATCTGTACCAGGCAACAATTCATCACATCTTTCACATTCATCTTTTATTGATCAAGAGTCACCTTCTACATACAATTCATTCCAAGAACCCAACTTTCAAGAACAGTCTTTAGAGTCTGTTTCTTTTTCAGTATTTGCTATAGTTATTCATCCTGAACCTATAACTACGTTACCACCTTTGCACACTCCATTTATTCCTCAGTCAAGTTCCACATCTGCTGGTAATCAAGGTTCAGTAAATTCAAGAGAAACTATGGTAGCAGCTGCATTTTTTATGAATAGGTATGCACTTATTCAATTTCCACAACATTTGAATCAAATTCCACAAGAATACTTGAAGATTCTTCCTCGTTTCATAGGGGAGGATGAACAAACATTAGAGAATCATATATCAATATTTTGTAATTTTGCAGAAAACCTAAATGTTGAACACCTAGATGTTGTTCTAAGACTTTTTGTCCAATCCTTGGATGGAGAAGAAAGAAAATGGTTTAAAGGGCTCCCTAATAACTATATTACAACATGGGAAGAGATGGAGCACCTGTTCACCCAGAGATGGGGAGAAAAAAAATACCATGGGTATTCACTCATAGATTTTAATTCTACAAAGAAGAAATCTGATGGAAATGTAGTTGAATTTGTTAGAAGATTTAATAAATTGTATAATAGTCTTCTAGTGGAGATTAATCCCCCTCCTACTAGTGCAAAAATAACTTTTGCAGGGGCTTCTGAGTCATATTTTGGATTTAAATTGAGGGAGAGGAGATCCCCAACCCTTGATTAGATCCAAATGGATGCATTAGAGATAGAAGCAAATCTAGTCACTGTAGGTAAAAGACCAGATGTACAGCCTATCCAAGATAAGGGAAAGGCTAAAGTTGAATCCTCTCAAAGTCAAACATTAGAGGATATGAGTAATGTAATTAAAACTTTGTTAAATAAATTGATTAAATTAGAGTTGGAAAGTAAGAATTCTTAGAGGCAAGCACAAAAGAATAGGAAATTTAATCCTTAGTATAGAAGAAAACCTCTGCAAATTTTGCAGAAGGGGAGAAAAGATCAAGATCAGATTCAAGCACCACTGTATATAGAAGCAGATCCTGATGAAACACCAGAACATTCCAGGGACCATGATGATCAGATTTCTACATTGTATGCAGTAGATGAAAATGAACTAGGTGTTGAGGGAGAATAATATGAATATGCTGAAACGGATGCCATTTATGATGATAATGAGATTGATGAGTATTAGAAGCAGTTTTTTGATTTTATGCAGGAAGAACTACATAAGACATATGACTTGAGATCGAGGAAAAGGTCTAGAAGTAAAAAAGATGAAGGTGAGAAGCAAGTTCCATCTCCCTCATGGAAGGCGAGTCAACAAGAACCATAGCCTGTAAAACAATTGAATAAAGGAAAGCAACAACACAATACAAGTAGCAAGACTCAAATGCTTCAAGGTGAGTCTTCTCAAGACAAAAGTGAAAAAATTCCATTAGAAAAACTTGTTTCCATTCCACAAGAGATTTCAGTCATGAAGAGAAGTGAAGATGAAAATGAAAAGAACACTAAATAGGTCATGTGATCAGTTTAACTAAAGAATTAGAAAAAATCAGAATTCAAGTGCCCCTCATAGAGTTAGTAAAAACACCAGTTTATCAAAGAGAGATTGTTGAGTTTATCAATCTAAGAGACAATGTAAATATAAATGACACTGTGAACCTACATGAAGATAAAAGAGTAGTGGTTTTTGGTCCACATGTGGAGGAGGTGGATTCTTCAACCCCTCCATTATACATTTCTCTATTTTTTCATGATTTCCTCTTGCACAATTGTATGTTTGATTTAGGAGCTTCACATAATCTTATGCCATTATCAAAGATGAAACAACTAAACCTACAAGTCACTAAACCTTACAGGGACTTGTATTCTTTTGATTCAAATAAAGGCAAGTGTCTGGGGGTCATTAAAGATATGGTGGTGTCACTAGCCCAGATCCCAGCTAGAAGCTCGGTAATGGATGTAGTGGTAGTAGATATCCCTGCTAGGTTTGGAATGTTGCTATCTAGGTCATGGGTAGCAAAATTTGGTGGTGTTTTGAAGCTAGATTTTACTTATGTTGTTATACCAGTTTTTGGTGGGGAAGAAAGGAGGTTGTACAGAGAAACTAGATTTGTAAAAAAAATTACAAAAAAGGAGCAAGTAATTCACCTGTATATAATCAAGAGAAATATGATTTTTCTTGCTTCGTGTTGCATGACAATGCATAGTTGGTTGAAGATAATCAGAGGTAGCTTACTTCAGCTAGTATAAATAAAGAGCTACAATCAGAATGGGTGTAGAAGTGTTTCTTTGATGAAGCTTATTCTAAGGAAGGAACAGGTGCTGGTTTCCTTCTAATTGCGCCTTGAGGTAATATGTTCCCTTTTTATTTTAAATTGGAGTTTGAAGAAACAAACAATGTGGAAGAGTATGAGTCCTTGATCACTGCTCTATAACCAGAAAAACAAATGGGAGTCAAGTCAATTTCTGCTTTTGGAGATTCAGAGCGGATTATAAAACAAATAAAAAATCACTGTCAGACAAAACACCCTAGGCTTAGGGCATACAGAAATGAAGTATGGGATTTGGTTGAGAACTTTTTCAAAGCTTTCAACATTCAATTTATTCCAAGGGATGGGAATAGATTAGCTAATTCTTTGGTTGTGGTTGCTAGCACTTTCAGGCCTCCTGTTAATCCAAAACTAAGATATGAGGTAGAAATGAGGCATAGACCTTCTGTTCCTGATAATGTTAAATATTGGCAAGTTTTTGAAGATGATCAGCAGATTAAAGAATTTTTGACCATGGTTGAAGATTTTTAGGGCGCAAAAATTGATTAGGATGAAGATGAGACATCAGAAGTTGCAGAAGTTAGTGGTTTAAAAAATTCCATAGCTAATAAAAAAGTTTTTCAATTGAAAGATAATATTCTTCCAAAGGGACTTGTCCCTCTTGAAAGGCTTTTTAACTGAAATGATGTAGCTGTTGGTTCAGAGAAAATTCCATAGGATGAGCGGATGCAAGATCAAAATATTGGAACTCAGGAGGAACCCAAGTTAGTCAAATTATTCAATGGAGTTCCATCTAATTATAATGAGAGATATATTAAACTTTTCAAGGACTATGTTGATGATTTTGCTTGGTCCTATAAGGATCTTAAAACATATGATGTAAGTATTATTCAGCACAAGATTCCCCTGAAAGAGGGGATTAAACCATTTAAGTAGAAGCTCAGACAAATAAACCCTCTGCTTTTACCATTGATCGATAAAGAAGTCAAAAAGTTGCTTGATGCCAATATTATAGTTCCACTCAGGTAATCTGACTGGGTGGCCAATTTAGTGCCTATAAGGAAGAAGAATGGAGAGATAAGGTTGTGTGTAGACTTTATAAATCTCAACAGGGCTTCCTTGAAAGATAACTATCCATTACCTAAAATGGATCATGTGCTGCAAAAGGTAAAAAGATCATTCAAGATGTCAATGCTGGATGGGCTTTCTGGTTATAACCAAGTGTATGTGGATAAAGAAGATCAGAAAAATTCTGCATTCACAACTCCTTGGGGAACTTTTATGTATGCTAGAATGGCTTTTGGGTCGATGAATGCAGGTGCTACATTTTAGAGGGCTATGGAAATTTATTTTGTGGGAGATAGGTTTGTAGTGATATACTTAGATGACATCATTATTCTCTCTAAGTCTGATGAGGAGCATCTAGACCATCTTAAAAAGACTTTTGAGAAATGTAGAAGATATGGGCTTTCCTTGAATCCTAAAAAGTCTATTTTTTCTCTGGAAGAGGGAAAACTATTGGGGCACATTGTTTCTAGTGATGGAGTGAAGATAGATCCAGCAAGGGTGCAAGATGTGCTGAAAATACCTTTGCCCAAAAGTAAGAAGGACATTCAAAAAAATTATGGGTAAAATTAATTTTTAAGGAGGTTTGTGTCCAATTATGCAGAAATTGTAAAAGAAATTACTAATATGTTGAAGAAAGAGAATGAAGTGCATTGGACCAAAGAAGCCAGAGAGTCATTCTGTAGGATTAAAGAAGCTTTGAAAGCTGCTCCAGTCCTAATAACCCCTAATTATCAAAAACCTTTCCAAGTTTTTTCATTTGCATAACCTAATTCAATAGCTGATGTTTTGTTGCAGAAAAATAATGAAGAAAAGGAGCAGCCAGTTGCTTTCTTTAGTAAGATTCTCAGGTATGCTGGACTAAAGTATAATATTCTTGAAAAACAGGTATATGCTTTGATAAAAGCCCTGAAGGCCTTTAGGACTTATGTACTACAGTCACATATCATTACTTATGTGCCAAATGTTGCGGTAAAGGATGTCTTAGTCCAGAGCCATGTAGAAGGCAAAAGGGAAAAATGCATAGCAAAGATCCAAGAGTATCACTTGGACATAAAGCCCACAAAGCTGGTGAAAGGGAAAGGATTGGCGAAGATGTTGACAGAGTCAAACTTTCAGGCATTTGGAATCAACTTGCTGACATCTGTGAGTGAGGAGGCAATTGATGAAGGTGAAGAAAGATCATACCCAGGTATGAAGATTAGGTATAAATTTTTATGTTCAAAATGGTACAAGAACATAACCCATTATTTGCATTTTCTCTCTTGTTCTCAATCTTTGGATAGAAGAAAGGATAGAGCATTAAAGATCAAAGCCCAGCCATGTGCGATTGTTGAGGGCAGATTGTATTGGAATGATCTTGTAGGAATTTTTTTGTTATGTCTAACAGAGGATGAATTCATAGAGACCATTAAAGATTATCATGAGCAGTTATGTGGAGGACATTATAGTTGGAAGGCTATTACACACAAAATCCTTTGTGTAGGGTTTTATTGGCCTACTTTATTTGGTGATACATATAAGTTTGTCAGAAGCTGTCAAAAGTGTCAGCTTTTTGTTGAGAAGAAGAGGTTATCTCCCTTGCCTTTGATCCCAGTCTTCATAGAGGAACCATTTAGAAAATGGGGACTGGACTTTGTTGGAGAGATTAACCCACCTTCAAGTGGAGAACACAAGTGGGTTCTCACAGCTACTGATTACTTCACCAAGTGGGAAGAAGCTATACCCACTAAGAGGGCAAATGATCAGGTGGTGATGAAGTTCTTAGAGGAGAATATTTTCAATAGATTTGGATGCCCTCTCAAAATCATAACAGACAATGCTCAAGTCTTCAATTCAAGTAAGTTTATTTCTTTTTGTCAAAAGTATAATGTTATTTTTTCCCATTCAAGAGCTTATCATTCGCAGGGAAACGGATTAGTTGAATCCACTAACAAAACTTTGATGAAGATCCTTAAGAAAACTATTGTAGAGAACCAGAAAGACTGGGATTCTATGTTAAAGTTTTCTCTATGGGCTGCTAGAGTGACTACAAGAAGGTCCATAGGCAAATGACCTTTTGAGTTAGTGTATCGAACTCAAGCCCTATTCCCAAGCCAACTTGTGAAGCCTGTGATTGCAATGATTTAGGAGGAAAAGAAGAGCCCAATGCTCTGATAAGAAGAATGAATAAGGTAGTGGAGTTGAGTGAAAATAGGGATAAGGTAATAGACAACTTGATCATGTATCAATCAAAGATGAAGAGTATTTTTGACAGAAAGGCCAAAGAGATTGATTTTAAAGTTGGAGACCTGGTATTAAGGTGGGATACTGTTATGAAACCAACTCAGAAAAAGATAGAAAAGATAGATGAGCACCTTAGAAATAAGCCTCTTTGAGGGGGAAAACTCCTTTACATTACACAAATGAACAATTCTTTGATGATACAAATGAAAAGACCTCCTTTCTATATATAGGAGTCTAAGGGGTCATAATATAATCAGAGCCGACATAACAATAATAATGTAAGGGCACCAATAATAACAATAGTGGGCTTTTATGGGGCACAATAGTAACAATATGGGGACTACATGGGTACAAAAATATAATAAGGGGGTTGTACTAATAACAATAAGGGGTTACACTAGTAGTATAGGGGCCTAACATGCCCCTTTCCGTGGAAAAGTGTTGTCCTCAACCCTTGAGTAGTTCTTCATGCTTCTATATGACATTCTTGTCTTCCCATGTGGAATCTTTAGTGGTTAAGTTCTTCCACTTGATGAGATACTCTAAAATTTATTGATTTTGTAGCTGTCGGGTTCTTGTTTATGTGACTGCTCTAGGTTCCAATATGATTTTTCCTTCCTCTTCAAGTTCTGGCAATATTGTTTGAATTTGGGATCTTCTGCAACTTTTGAATGAGTGGCCATACTTCTTCTTCCTTCTTTCGTTCATCCCTTGCTTCATTTATACAATTTGGTTGGATAATAGAAATAACACAAAAAAATGATTCCACATCCTCATCCTTTCTTGAGAGTGCATCTGAAACAACATTTTGCTTCCTTCTTTTGTAGATGACTTCAAAGTCATAACCCAACATATTTGTGACCCATTTTTTATGTTATTCAAAAGATAATCTTTGTTCTAAAAAGTATTTAAGACTATCATGATACATTTTTACCTTGAAGTGTCTTCCCATTAGGTAAGGTCGCCATTTCTTAAGTTCATGTAGTATTGCTAGCATTTCCTTCGGGTTGTACTAATAACAATAAGGGATTACGCTAGTAGTATAGGGGCCTAACAGATACTAGAAGAGAAGATAAGGGAAGATACAGAAATTTTGATCCTCTCTGGTATGGCCCATTCAGAATTATAGAAGCAAGGTTTATGTACACTCCTTCAGAAAACTTTGTCCCAAAGTTAGAGTGTAAAAGATACAAGGGGTTCGAAGCAATTTGACAATAAGGCATAACAAAATAGAGAGAGAGTTATAGTAGTAACGTTTGATAAGTCAGGCAATGACATCATGTCCCATCAAGAGTCTCCAACTGATCTATATCCTCTTATCCTTCCTCACCTACTTCCGTTCCCACCCTATCCATCCTCTGCTGCTATATACTGTGGCATCGGCTATACCAATATAATAAGTGATAAAACCAATATGGACAAAGCGTTGACTATATCGACCCAACTTCCCCAGAAGGCAATTGGAAATCATCATCACACATCTAGGGGAGCATGTCCACCACTTCCCTCCCACGATTCCAGGTTTGGAGGTTACATGGTGGGAAATACCTCCACCCCTCCTTACAAATAGGGTCAACACCCTAATATGGACCACACTATAGAGCTAGTTGGATACTTGTCATCGAATAATCTAATCAGGTAGCCTTGTCACCTACCATTTGAATATTATCCATGTCATAAGAGTGCACATCCAGTAGATACAAAATGTAATAGAACAATGTACATCATACCTTTCCTCATTAGATGTCTCAACCTTCCCCAATGGAAGAGTAGATGTTGGCTATCATATAGTTCTTCCCAATCTGCGGGTTAGTTATCATTCATGCATATATATAACAACAAGATATATATATAGATAAGTGATCTTAAACGTCATGTTATTAAGTCTAGTATATGTGTCAATTTTGTAGTTCATACTAGAAATAAATCATAATTTCACTAAGTCATTCATTAAATAAATCATATCCACTTAAGCCATACATGAAACAATAATAACTTTGATAAGTCATGCACTAGATAAATCATCACCAAGTAATTCATACATTAGGTCATACATAAAAAATTTCCATCATCAATACCTAATCCATCTAATGATTTATATAAGTAGTTTCAAATGTCCAACTAAATGCATCAATATTACATAGCATTCGTAAATAAACAACATGGAACTACAAAATAGAGCCTTAGCATAGGTGGCTATCTAAGTCAAATTGGGCATCATAGATGTTTGAAAAGTGAGGAGTAGTCACGACGTATAGTATCTATATCCTCCCAGGTAGCAAATCCTGGGCTATACTTGTCCCACTAGACCTTAACCTGGTCCACCATGCGATGTTTGAGCTGTCAAACCCTATGGTCCAATATACGTAATGATTCGACTACTACAATTCCCATGTCCGAGACTTTCAATTCCCTCCAATCCAGTTTGTGAGATTCATCAGAAACATAATGTTGTAAAATAGATACATGAAAACAATCATGAGTTTTATGCAAATGGGGTGGCATTACAAGACAATAGGCAGCTAGTCCAACCTTCTCCTTGATCCTAAAAGGTCCTACAAACCAAGGTGACAACTTCGTCCCTTTCCCAAACCGAATGGTGCTTTTGTTGGGTTGGATACAAATAAAAACTTGGTCCCCTACTTCATAACTGCGATCAATCCTATGTGAATCAACATAACTCTTCTGTCTATCTTGTGCTTCCTTTAACCTTTGTCGAATCTATTTTACCTTTTCCTCCATTTCTTGAACTAATTCTGACCCAACTATTACTCGGTCCTTGAACTTTTCCCAACTCAATGGCATCCTACATGGCCTTCCATATAGAGCTTGATAAGGAGGCATCCCGATTGAACTGTGGTAACTATTATTATAGGCAAACTCTACCAATGGTAAGTACCTTTCCCACTGAGTCTGATTATCCATGACGTACATTTGAAACATGTCTTCCATAACCTGATTTACTCTTTTGGTCTGCCCATATGTTTCTAGATGGTATGCAATGCTCAGGTTCAATTGATTCCCTAGTGTTGACGGAAACTTGTCCAAAACCTAGATGTAAATTGAGAGTCTCTATCAAAAATGATCTTTGTGGGTAACCCATGTAGTCGAATAAATTCACTTATAAAGACTCGTGCCACATTAGTAACATCGTAAGTGTCTCTTATTGGAATGAAATGGTCACTTTTGGTCAATTTATCAACTATAACCAATATAGAGTTGTGGCTCTGTGACGTGAGTGGAAAACCCACAACAAAATCCATAGAGATTACCTCCCATTTAGACATATGGATGTCATGTGGTTGTAGGAGTCCTACTGGATGGCGATGATCAGCCTTCACTCGTTGACATTCAAGACATTTGGCATCAAACTGGAATATGTCGTGCTTCATACCTACCCAAAAGAAGAGTTTCTTTGTGTCCGCATACATCTTATTCACTCCAGGATGTGCACAATAGAGTGCTCTATGTGACTCTTTGAGGATGGTCCTTCTTATACCCCCTTCCTTAGGTATGTACATTCTCCCTTGAAATCTCAATAGTCCATCTGGTTCAAGGACATATCCCTCAAACTTTGGTTCTATAAACCTCCCACTCTAGAGTGATGATATAACCTTTAGATACAAACTATCTTCAAAGAGTTTCTCCAACACACTTTCCCTCAAATTTACCTTTAAGGCTACTAGGGAGAAGGTTCATGGTCTCCTGCTTAGTGCATCGACCACCAAATTCTCATTTCCCTTGATGTATGAGATCTCAAAATCATACTCACTCATGAATTCGCTCCAATGCCTTTGTCTAGCATTCAAATCTCTTTGAGTGAAGAGATGCTTCATGATTTGATGATCTATTCTTAACTCAAATCATCTCCCAACAAGGTAGTGTCTCCACAGTTTCAAAGCGAACATCATTGTTGCTAACTCTAAGTCATGGGTAGCATACAACTCTTCATGTTTCTTCAATTTTCTAGATGCATAAGCTATTTCTCTACCTTCTTGCATCAATACTACTCCCAATCCTTGCCTCAAAGCATCGGTGCAGACAATGAAGTCTTTTTCCATGTCCAGTACTCGAAGGATCGATGCACTAGTTAGTAACCTCTTTAGTTATATGAATATAGTGTCACATTCATTTTCCCATTCATACTTGACCCCCTTTCGTTGTAATGTGGTGATGGGTTTTGAAATCCTTGAAAACCCTTCCACAAACCTGCCATAATACCTTGCTAGCCCCATAAAACTACACACCTCATGAGCATTTTTCGGTACTGGCCAATCCATTATGGCCTTTACCTTCTCCGAGTCAACATAAATCCCTTCTGAAATTATTTTCCCAAGGTAATGAACTTTCTTCTGAAAGAAGGAACATTTTGATAATTTTCCATACAATCAATTTTCCCTTAAGCAAGTCAATACAACCCGTAGGTGCTTTTCATGATCCTTTTCATTCTTGGAATACACAAGAATGTTGTCGAGAAGGACTTGCACAAATTGGTCCAAATACTTCTTGAACACACCATTCATGAGGCTCATGAATACTGCTGGTTGATTGGTCAAACCAAATGGAACAACTACAAACTCGTAGTGCCAAAATCGAGTTCGGAATGCAGTTTTTGAGATATCACCTTCCTTAATCCTCAATTGGTGGTATCTAGATTGTAGAGCAATCTTTGAGAAAATTATTGCTCCTTTCATTTGATCAAATAGGTCATGTATTTTGGGTATCGAGTACCTATTCTTTACTATGACTCTATTCAAGTCCCTATAATCTATGCATAGCCTTAAGGAACCATCCTTCTTCTTGACAAAAATCACTGGTGCACCCCAAGGTGAAATACTAGGTCTGATAAATCCCAAGTCTAAGAGCTCTTTTATCTGCATCTGCAACTACAAAGTTCAAGAGTTTTCATTCTATAGGATGTCTTAGATATTGGTTCTACACCAGGTTTTAGGTCGATTGTGAAATCAATCTCCCTTACAGGAGGTAATCCAAGCAATTCCTTAGGAAAAACATCCTTGAACTCTGACAAAATTGGGTGTTGATCTAGGGAGGGTCCCTTTTGGTCACTTAGAACCTCGACCACATATAGCTTGCAACCTTGTCGGAGACAACGTTTTACCTTCATCATGGATATGAATCGTAGCGACACTCCTCTCTTGATTCCACAAATCTCAATTGGCTTGCCTTCATCATCTAAACAAATCACCTTCTTCTTGAAACAGTCTACCAAAGCTCGATGAGGTTCTAGCTAGTCCATTCCAATAATTACATCATACGTCCCCAATGTTGTGACATATGCCTTCAACTTAGTTATACACACCCCGAGGTTTACTTGACATTAGTCAACACTAGGTCCTACTGCCTATTTTATCCTAGAATCAATCTCAACTTGCTTAAAGTCATCATGCTCATAGGTTGCCAACCCACATTTTTCTAATGAACTTGGTGAAATGAAATTATATGTAGCACCTAAGTCAAACACAATTTTAACTTTTATGTTGTTTATCATACCTGAGGTTTCTACCATGGCAGACTAGTGTTCAACTTGTTGGTTATCAACAGCTGCATAGATTCGATGGTGGCCACTTCCCCCACCCCCCATTGGTGCTTTTCCTTCTCTACGGTTGTTACCATTTTGTAACTCAGGGTAGTCACGCTAGTAATGAGGTCCCCTGCGTCCCCAGCAAGTGATGTGTGGTAGACCTTGAAATTTTTTTTATGGAGTTACTTGGAAATAGTTCCTTCCCTTGGGACTCGTGGCCCTACTTGTTTCTCCTCGCGTATGACCTTGATTTGCACATGCCCTTGAAGCTGTGGGTGAAGCTGAACTAGTAACCACTGAAATCCCCACTGTCGGTTCTCTGGGTACAATCCTGTTTCCATATGGTGGTGGCCTCAAACTTCCTCCCTGGGGAAGGTGTGAGGGGCCTTCCCCATAAATGTTGGTTGTTGTGGAAAAATTGTTTTGTTCCACCCTTTAATTCTAAGTGTTCTTCAACATAACGAGCATGTTCCACAGCTTCTGCAACTGAGGATGGTTTCCACATCTGCACCATTGCCCCTAATCTTAGGGTTCAATCCATAATGAAATGATCTGCTTGGCATTGGTCAGTATCCATGTAGGAGACATACTTGACAAATCCTATGAATCTAATCTCATATTCTTCTATCGTACGATTTCCCTGTACCAAGGTAGGAAGGCTCCTACCTGTTGTTCTTCATAATATGTTGGTAGGTACTTTTTCCTGAATCTCTCCTCAAATAACTCCCAAGTAACGGTGTCTGGAGTGAGGTGTAGTTGACGCTCTAAGTTACCCTACCAATTCAGAGCACTATCTCTAAGTTGGAATATTGTTATTTTAGCTTTTGAATTGGAATTATAATCCCTTAGTGCGAAGCACCTTCTGATTCCTTCTAACCAGGCTTCTGCACGTTCGCTGGCATGACCTCCAACAAAATCTGGGAGCTTAATCTTTTGGAGCTCCCTAGTAATGTCTTCACTTGGAGGTCTTCTATCAGAGTCTCTTGATCCCTCGAGATTTCCTAACCCCGATGGAGGGTGCTCAACTTCCACTTCAATTGTTTGGTGCCCTTTTAAGGTCTCATTAATTTCTTCTCGGGAACGCAAGATGAGGGTCAACTCCGGTGAAGGTAATGGGTTATTTGTAGGAGGTCCTTGTGATGACTCTCCTTGACCTTGATTTCTTCCCGTCTTCACCATTTTGAATTGTTCAATATTTGTATGACACGTAAGACTTATTAGCACAACTTAGGGCCTGGTCAATTCTTACTCGGCTCACACATGTTTTGCATAATGATAGGTGCAAGTTTTCCTTTTGTTATGCTTGTAAACGACTATTTCTAATATTGAGAAGATAACCATGGGTCTACTAAACCCTCCCCCATTGCTATCTAAGCAAGTGCTACCACACACTGCTAGTCACCCTCAAATATCTTTAGATATCCCTGAACAATCATCCTAAATACATCTTATATATTTTGAGAATTCACATAAACATTAACATACAATTTTTAATCACAATATTATAACTAGGTGCCCTTTTGAAATTCCATCAACAACATTAGATTAGTTTTCAAAGTGGATGCTTAGCCGTCTCAATCAACTCAATATTGACATTATTGTTAGATATTCAATTGATGCATATAGAATGGCTAGTGCTACATGCTTTAAGCTAATAATATTGTATATTGTAAGTGATTCTAACATGCCAATATATATATGATACTCTTCTTTATTTACTCTAATATTTAAAAAAAAATCCAAGTTCTCAGTTAACAATTTTATTAATTATTAATTATTTGGTTTATGACAAGTTTGATAAAAACTTAGAAAACTAAGACTTAAAAGAATTAATGAAGAACCTTGTCTTTGGTTTCATGCTTAAGACACACATGAGGGAAGAGTGATACAACTTAAAATGCATTCATGGTGGGAAGATGTGGAGGTCAGTTTATTGAAAAAATAAAAATACCTATTTGTGATAAAACTTTGACGTGTTTAACTATTTTGAGTAACAACTGATAAAACTTTTATTTGGTTGCCACTGCATAAGACCCTTCCATTATAATAAAGGTGCAGCTACAGAGGGATATTGATAATCCACTTATCACTATTCCTGAGATCCGTGAAGTTGGCACCTACGTTGCAAAGATTAAGTTACACCCAAAAGTTACAATTCTTGTGCAGATAAATGTGACAGCGAATTGATAAAATGGTTGTTTACTGGGAAGGTCACAGTCCTGTAATTTTAATAAAACCTACCAGATTTGTTGGGATATGGGAACGTAAAGCTTGTATTTACATTCTTTCGAGTACGGCGCTGGATGGTTGGATTAGTGGTGTTAATTTCCAGCAAAGAAATTTGCTCATCCGAGTTCAAGTGTAATTGATTTTTTTTTCCAAACAATTTTAGAAGTCCAAATTTTATGATATCTGGTGTCATGTCATAGAAAAATGATACTCGGTTCCGTTCTTTCAAAGGGAAAAAGGATCACTTAGGAAAACATATGCTCAAAATTTCCATATTATCCTTCCAGACATTCCAAGAGGCACAGATGCATTTGAGCTTGTTGCAAATTCTGCTATGGTGTCAAACTAGAGCTTACACCCATCAATGTAAACCCCACTTCGCTGTGCTACAGAATATTTGGAAATGGCAGAAGAATTTGGCAAGGGAAATCTGATACTAAAATATGAGGGGTTCCTCAGCCATGTGGTGCTTAGAAGTTGGAAGGATTCTGTCTAAACTCTACAAAGCTATGTGTGTCTAATGCCACTGGCCGAAGAACTTAATATTATGAAGAAATCTGTTGATTCAACTGCTATAAAGGGTTGCATGGATCCCTATCTCTTTGGTTGGCCAATGACTAAGGAAATGGGGATGCAAGGGATGCAGAATACTAGAGGAGGTGTTATCTAGAATGGAATTAATGCAGGAACAAGACAAAGAGGGGCATTATTAGATTGGAGGTATGAATATGTTGCTGAGCTGAGCTTACCCTTCTACAAAAGAGTAATATCCGCAATGGAAGCTAAAGGAATTAGGCCAGAGAGAAGTCATTTATACTCGATGAAACTGAGCAGAGTGATGCAAAAGGTTTTGAAGTTATTGGTAACGGTGACCTGAAAGATGAGGACAACACTTACAGCAAGGAAGATGTTATTAGTTCCAATCTCAATCACGAAAAAGAGCAAGTTAAAGAGGAAATGAAACAAAGCTATGAATCTCGTGAAACACACCCAGGACAAGAGGAGTTAAATAGTATGCTAAAGGAAAAGAAAATAGAGGATTTTGAAATTCATAAAGAGCAAGAAGTAGACAGTACTAGTGAACGTATGTCGGGATTTTCTAATGAGAATGGGAAAGAAGTAAAAAATATCGAGTCTTCAAATAACATTAAGGATGATACATATTTGCATGTTGAGAATGGGATATCCAAACAAGAAATTCTTTCAGAAGTGGACAGCGGGATGAAAAATGCAGATGTTGAAGAGACATATGAAATCACAGATGGCAGCCAAGAACTGGGAGCTGGTGGCGCTTAGAGTGATAGGATGGATAGTGAGATTAGAATAGATCCTTATCATGCTATTATTGCATCAGATGTTTTGAAGAAGGATGTTTCATTTGAAGATCAACAACCCTTGGATATGGACTCCGATATAGATTGTCTCCCAAAGGGGCAAGGTCACAAGTCGCAGGGAATTTTAAGTATGAAGGATCATAGTGAATCAAAGTCCATCTCCGAGCTAAAAGAGGTCCTCTCATGGATGCAAAGGAAGGGATCGAAAGTATAAAGGCGAAAGATATTTCAAAGGATGGTTCTTTAGTTCTCAACTTTATTGAAACAATTCATGCAGCTGAACAGAGACAAGCTGATTTATATTCCTATATCTATACTGAGTATAAACAAAAATTGAAGGAAAAATATGAGAAGGAGCTTAAGGATGTGAGGGTAAGGGAGAATTGCAGGGGCAGTAATGTACTATACCAAGAAATTCATTCCTGGGTTAACACGACGACAAGGGATAGCAAAACTCCTGCCCTTAAACTCTGCTCCTTGCGAGGCTGATTAGAGGGAACTTTTGGAACAATAGAGAGCCTCCTTCCTGACTATAGGGTTGGTAATACAATGAAATTTCTCTTTGGGTTACTATGGATAGTGAATATACTGAATGCTTCTGATTCATGCAAGAGAAGTCTTGAGAGGAGAATTCGGTTACAACTTGAACATGGGACTTTAGATGATCTCCTCATACAGAGCTACTCTTACACTATTGAGACTCTTTATGATATTGACTGTGTTCAGAGGATTTTATAGCACGTCGGTCAGCAAGGTGCTGAGTCCACCCTTGTTAATCGACATGGTATTTATTGCATGGCCAGCTATGAATTTTATCTCTAGAAAATTGCATGAATGGCTAGGACTTTTATCTCTACAAACAATAGTAGTTGTAAGAGGGAGCTACTGTTACAAGGCCAAAACTATTTTCCTACCACCTTTGGGTTTTCATTTACATATGAAGATGTACATATTGCAATTTTGTGATTAAGAAATTGAGTGTATAGAATGTTTGTCAAAAGTTTTTTTGTTTTTTGTTTTTTGTTGAACATTACTACTTTTACTATTATCTTGCACAAGGAGATGAAGGGTCTAATGTTAAAGTATTGGTTTTATATGCCTTAGCACCTGACATACTAAAGCTATGTTAATGAATGTGAACTATGTATAAATAACACATCAAAATGACACAACAGAAGTTTGGTGGGCATATAACCCACATATTTTGCAGGGTCATAACTGCTCTGATACCACGTGGGAGGCTCCTTCCTAGGGTCCTCTAACTAAAAACTAAATTTCTCAAATTTTAAATACAATAAATGGGAAATAACTTATTTCTATCTAAACATTTATATGATGATAATATACCATTAAAATTCATTTACCACAAATTAAATAAGTAAAAATTTCATTGCAACCATTTACATAAGTAATCAATAAACAGAGGAATACATGTTCCAATAGCTTAGTTGAGATGCTCCTGAGCTCTTGACTCTGTCGGGATGCTCCTCTTGACTACCCAACTGGATTTACCTCTCAGCCAACTAGGAAGTACTTCCTAGCCCAAGGAACCTCCATAGGTTCCCTAGCCCTCCGAGCCCAAGTCCAACCAGATGTAGTGTGTCCAAGTTAAACAAACACTCTCTTTCTCTCCCTTCTCTTTTCTCCACCTTCCTCCCAAAACAAAATCCTCCAAAACCACAACCAAAACCAAAAACCAAAAACAATAACAAGGATTCCCCACCCCCCCACCCCCCCCCTTCTCATCATCCTTCCCATTTTACACCTCCTTCCCTTCTCCACCTCAACCACCTGTCATTAATGTCATAACTACCCACTTATCCTTACATTTGACTTTTATTACCATATCTTCTCCCAAGTAAATTTGAGAGGACATTTTGGGAATAAGATATGGACATTTAATTTTGTAATTAATTGGGGAGGACCATATCTTCTCCCAAGTAAATTTGAGAGGACATTTTGGAGATGAGATATGAATATATAATTTGGTAATTAATTGTGGAGGACCATATCTTGTCCCAGTAAATTTGAGAGAACATTTTGGGGATGAGATATGAATATATAATTTGGTAATTAATTGGAGAGGACCATATCTTGTTCCAAGTAAATTTGAGAGGACATTTTGGGGATGAGATATGAATATATAATTTGGTAATTAATTGGAAAGGACCATATCTTCTCCCAAGTAAATTTGAGAGGACATTTTGTTGAAAATAGCAACAAGAAATGATAAAAGTAGAATCCAAAAATTCCAATTTTAATTTGTCCTTGAATTAAAATTGTGAATTAAAATTGAATTTAGTCTCACCAGCTACTTGGAAATAATTAATTAATTCATTTTGGATTAATTAGTTGGAGAAATTCAAGTTAGAAGTATTTTAGAAGTCATGCAAGAGTTATACCTTAAATTGAGATAAGCCTTAAATTAAGGAGATAATATTGAGTTATATTTGAGTTGTAATTAGTTAACTCAGCTTATTGAGTTAAGTCCAATTAAATTAGTTCCAAACTGTTTAAGGAAATAATTGTGAGTTATCAGTCAGTTTATGCATGCATGCACTCAACTAGTGTACACCAGATAACTGAAGCTTCCCTCATCAGTAACTCATGCATGTCTATTTTGAGAAAGACACAGTTGAGATTAAAGTCAAGTATAGTGTACTATTAGTTTCATGTGTTTTCTTATAAAGAAAACTCATGCATGCATAAGGAATCAATACCTTGGAGGATTGCGCAGTTCTGACAGTGTATTAGAGCAGTGTTCGACTTGGTGAGGTGAGAATCATCCACTAAGAACAGCACAAGGGAATAGAAGCTTGGAGGGAAGAGAGGAAGGCTTGTGAGAAGCCTGGATTTCTTGTGAACATCTGTGAGGATTGTACTGAGATCTGGCTAGCTGTGATAGTTAAGGCTTTGTATAATTCCTATGTATTTCCACCTTGTATGATAATACAAATAGTTGGGTTTTTAGCTGAGGATTTCTCCAAAGTATTTTCATGTGTATTGTGCATTGATTCTTCTTCTGGTTATATGTGTTCAACTCGATCTTACTTGATCTTTAAGTTTCCGCAAAGCAAATTGATAGTAGAAGTAGGTTATAGTATTTTGCTTTGGTTATTTTCATTATCGGGTTAATCTACAGTAAGATTTTCTACATAGTCTTAGAGCGAGATTTGTAGAGAATTCTACATGGTATCAAAGCCAAGTTTATCGAAGCTGTGAATAGTATACTGAGAAGAGAATTCAAAGTTTGAAGTTTGGGGTTGCAGGTGAAAATCAAATTCATATCATACTTCAATTGACATGGGACATTATGCAACTAATTTCCCATTGAAGAAGTCCAAGAAGGGATCCTCGGAAGGATCAGAAGGTGAGGCATTAGCCTCTCAGTTCGAAATGGACTTTACCCTCATCGCATGCATGGTGTCATCGATGATGGGTTTTGTTTGGTATCTTGACAGTGGAGCCTCATTCCACATGACCGACGATAAAAATTTATTTAGTACCTTGGAGGAGAAAGACCTCAAGATGCGCATAGAGATGGGTGACGACGAAAGGTATAGTGTTTCAGGAGTGGGCACGGTTGCTTTTCAGAGGGAGTATGGAGCTCCTATCACCTTCAAAAATGTGAAGTATGTGCCTGGACTGAAGAAGAAATTGGTATCAGTCATGATGTTGGAGGACAAAGGCTACAATTTTGTCTTTACTAAGCGAAAGGTTTTCCTTAGATACATCACCATGTGAAAAGTGAAACAGATCGATTCACGAGTTAAGAACCTGTATACTCTTGAGGTTCAAGATGCATGCAAAGCCTTGAGGAGAAAGGCAAATGTTAGAGACTTGGTGGTTGAGAGGGAGAGTAAATTACCTCTCAACATGCAGCCCCAGAAGAACTCTCAAACAATTGTGGAGGAGCCACAATTGGAGAAGCAGAGAGGAGACCAAGTGAAGAGATCCACTCATGCAGATACCTCCATTAGGGGGGAATTTCGATCCAAGTGGGTAGAGGGATCACACACAGCCATACCTCCAAGTGTGAGGTGGGGCGATGTGAAGTGATAGTCCCAAGAAGGCAGAAATTGGGCAAGGTCCATTGAGAACTTTTATCTCATGGATTGTACCTTGCTACGGGAGCCCAAAGTACATAGTAGCGGGAGGAATCAGTGGGATTGATGCAGTCAGAGATCAAAGTGACAGAGGCTAGAGTAGTCAGATATTGAAGAGCACAGAGAAGGATTGACAACAATGCAAAAAGGCAGAGTAAGAAGAAGCACAAAATTTTCAGGTGACAAAGGCAATAACAGTTAGAGACTTTGATGACAGATGCATCATAATGATTCAGGTTGGATGTTTTTTTGTTTCTAGAGTTGCTGGAGCAAAAACACTAGAGAGAAGTGTTGCATGCATAACATTCCAAAGGTTCATGATCGAGATCGAGTTGAATTCCTTTCATGTTGAGAGGGAGAGTTGAAAATAGCAACAAGAAATGATAAAAATAGAATCTAGAAATTCCAATTTTAATTTGTCCTTGAATTAAAATTGTGAATTAAAATCGAATTTAGTCTCACCAACTACTTGGAAATAATTAATTAATTCATTTTGGATTAATTAGTTTGAGAAATTCAAGTTAGAAGTCTTTTTGAAGTCATGCAAGAGTTATCCCTTAAATTAAGGAGATAAGCCTTAAAATAAGGAGATAATATGAGTTATATTTGAGTTTTAATTAGTTAACTCAGTTTACTGAGTTAAGTCCAGTTAAATTAGTTCCAAACTATTTGAGGAACTAATTGTGAGTTATCAGTCAGTTGATGCATGCCTGCACTCAACTTGTGTACTCCAGATAACTAAATACTCCCTCATCATGCATGTCTATTCTGAGAAAGGCCCATTTGAGATTAAAGTCAAGGACAATGTACTATCAGTTGCATGTGTTTTCTTATACAGAAAACTCATGCATGCAGAAGGAATCAATACCTTGGAGGATTGCGCAGTTCTGACAGTGTGTTAGAGCAGTGTTCCACTTGGTGAGGTGAGAATCATCCACTAGGAACAATGCAAGGAAATAGGAGCTTGGAGGGCAAAGAGGAAGGCTTGTGAGAAGCCTGGATTGTGTGTGAGCATCTATGAGGATTGTACTGAGATCTCGCTAGATGTGAGAGCTAAGGCTTTGTATAATTCCTATGTATTTCCACCTTGTATGATAATACAGATAGTGGGGTTTTTAGTTGAGGCTTTCTCCAAAGTATTTTCATGTGTATTGTGCATTGATTCTTCTTCTGGTTATATGTGTTCAACTCGATCTTGCTCAGATCTTTAAGTCTCTGTAAAGAAAACTGATAGTAGAAGTAGGCTAGAGTATTTTTCTTTGGTTATATTGCATTATAGGGTTAATCTAAAGTCAGATTTTCTACATAGTCTTAGAGCGAGATTTGTAGAGAATTTGCAGAATTTCTACACATTTTGGAGATGAGATATGAATATATAATTTGGTAATTAATTGGAGAGGACCATATATTCTCCCAAGTAAATTTAAGAGGACATTTTGGGGATGTGGATATTTAAATTGGAATAAATGGAATGAGACCATATCCTATCAAATTTAAATTTGAGGAGGTAAGTTGGGAATTGAATAATATAATCTATATCACTAATAAATTTATTGTTTCACCAATGTAGGTATACCAATATTTCTTGATAATTATAATTCAATATTTTCAGGTAATTTAAACACTAGTAAAAATTGCATGATAAGATTAAGTAGGGCATTACAAAAACCTCTATAAATTGGATGTAGAAGATTGTGTTTCTTTGAGCACTAAAGCAGAGAAGGTGCAGAGCTGAGACCTCAGTGAGTTGTGGCATAGAATATTGGGTCACTTGCACAACGACGCTTTGAAGATCATGCAGAAAATTTCTCCAGGACTTCCCAAGTGTACACTAGAGCAGAGAGACACATGCAAAAGGTGTACATAGGGGAAGTACACCAAAGCTTCATTTCATGATAAATATATCTGAGTGCAAGTGATCCTTAATCAATTTCACTCAGATGTGTGTGGACCATTCTTGAAAACATCCACAACCAAGCATAGCTATTATGTAGTATTTGTTGATGATTTTTCTTGTAAGTGTTGGATTTTATTCATGCAGAAGAAAGATCAGACGTTCACTAAATTTTGTGAATTTAAATCACTTGTCAAGAAATATACTAGCAGGAAAGTTAAAGCTCTCATAAGAAATAATGGTGGATAATATGTGTTGAATGTATTCAAGAATTTCTGTGCATCATAAGGCATTAGACGGGAATTAATAATACCTCATAACCCACAATATAATGGGGTGGTTGAAAGGAAGAAAAAAAGTATTTTGGGAGCTGCACGGGTGATATTACATGATCAGGGCCTATCGTTGCACTTGTGGGCTAAAGCATGCAACACAACTATTTATTTGCAGAACATAAGCCCTCATCGAATTCTTAGGATGAGTACACCAGAAGAAACTTTTTCAAGTAAGAAACTAGATGTGGCACACTTCAGGATCTTTGGTTCATTAGTTTACTATCATGTTACCAAGGATGCTCAGAAAAAAACTAGAGCCAAAAGCTAATTTGGGCATATTTGTGGCATACAATGATACACATCATAATTATCGTATGTACCTTTCATCCAACAGGATGACAGTGGTTCGTAGATATGTGAAGGTCGATGAAGAGAAGGCCATGAGATGTTCTCTTGAGAGGGAGCTCTAGTAACATGCAGATGAGGAGATTTTTGCTCCAAAGGAGGAACCTCAAGATGATGTGGAGCAGCCACATGCCGAGGAGAAGAGAGTTGAAGCACCCACTCATGTAGAGACTTCTAGAGATGGAAGGAAGTGCACCATAGAGGGTGACAAATTAATGTATGATGCTAGAGAGAATGTGGGAGAACACATGTCACAGTGCAGACAGAGGAGGTCACTAGATCGATACACTAGCTACATGGCTCTAATGAGCAAAAATGTAGCGATTGAGCCATCCTCATTTGAGGAAGAAGTGAGATGACCAGTATGGTTTGATGCCATGGTTGAGGAGTATGACTCCATTATTAGAAACAATGTTTGGGAAATGGTCCCAAGACTAGCAGACAAGTCAGTGGTGAGTTCCAAGCGGCTTTACAAGGTTAAACAAGTAGCATATGGGAGTGTGGAGAAACATAAGTCCATATTTTTAGCTAGAGGATTATAACAGGTTGAGGGAATTGATTACAATGAGATCTTTCCTCCAGTAGCAAGGTACTCTTCAATCAGATCTATTCTAGCATTGTGAGTGCAGATGAGATGGAAGATGCATCAGATGGATGTGAAGAGAACATTTCTCAACGACATGATTAAGGAAGAGATGTATATTGAGAATAAGGAAGGATTTGAGACCTTCAACAGAGAGTCACATGTGTGCAAACTAAAGTGAGCGTTGTATGGACTAAAACAAGCATCCCATGCTTGGTACAGTAGAATTGACAGTTATTTCACCAGGTTGGGCTTCACCAAAAGTGAAGAATATGCGAACCTTTACCATATTGTGGTTGAAGGTAAATTGTTGATTATAATATTATATGTCGATGATTTGATTCTAATAGGTGATGAGAAGCTGATAAAATCTTGCAAAGAGGATCTTGCAAGAGAATTTGAGATGGACCTGGGGCTCATGCATTACTTTCTTGGTATGGAAGTATGGCAAGGAGATGAGGAACTATTTGTCTCTCAGGGAAAGTATGCTGATGAGATATTGAAGAAGTTACACATGGATAGAAGCAAACCCATGGAGACTCCTCTAGAAAGTAACTAGAGGAAGGAGGATGCTATTTCAAGTGAAGTAGTGGAGGCTACTATTTATAGGAAGCTTGTGGGTTCACGAATGTATTTGGTGAACACAAGTCTGAACATGTGTTTTTCTAGCTAACCAACTTATTCAAGCCATGGTTAAGGCAACCAAACTCTATTGGAAGGAATCTAAACATGTTTTGAGATACCTCATAGGCACCACTTAGTTTGGTCTTTGGTACAGACGGACAGAGGGAGTGAAGCTTTAAGGCTTCATAGATGTAGATTGGGTAGGGATTCCATCTGACACGAAGAGCACATCAATGGGAATCTTTAGTGTTGGTTCAACAACTGTTTCTTGGTACAACAGGAAGCAGAGATCAGTTGCACTTAGTTCAACATAAGCAGAGTACATGGCTGCTAGTTAAGAAACTTATGAGGCTATCTGGACAAGGAACATCCTTGTTGGGTTATTTAGTCAACAGATGGATCCTACAGTGATTTACTATGACAACCAAAGATATATCAAACTCTTTGATAATTTAGTTTTTCATGATCGGTCCAAAAATATCGAAATCTAGTAACACCATATACGATATTGTGTGCAGAGGAGAATCATGTTGCTAGAGTACATTCCTATAGAGGAACATGATGCAAATATTTTGACAAAGGCATTGTCAAGATGGAAATTCAAGCTTCACAGAGGCAGGATTGGGGTGGCAGATAATCCTAATTTAATTTTGTCCTTGAATTAAATTAGGAATTAAATTGTAATTCTAATTCTCATAGCAACTTGTAATAGTTACCAAGTTGATTTGACTTAATTGGCTCAATTAATTAGTGTTGGCAGTCTATTTAGAGTCATGAAGAGTGGTTCCTAAATTTTAGGGGCCCAAGTTGAGTATATTTTTGAGTTGTAAATATTTAATTGAGTTTAACTAATTTAAATTCAATTAAACTAGCTCCAACTGATGGAGCAATTAGTGGAAGATCCAGTAGTGGGGTATAACCTGCAGTAGTGGGGTGCAAACAACACTACTCAATGAGTAAACTAATGATTCACTCATAATTAACTCATGCATGTTAGATAAGAGAAAGACCTAGTTGGAACTGGAGTTCAGGGGAAGTGTATTATTAGTTGTATAATCATATAAATTGTACATGTGGTGCATGCAATCAGAGGAATGTCTATGAGAATTTCTCAATTCATTATTGAGGAATTTCCCAATTAAATATGGGCTAATTCCCTAGGAAATTGCACAAGGAATTAAGAGCTTGGCAAGAAGTAGAATTGGCTAAGTATTGGTTGGAGCTTGTTTGTGAAGTAGTGAGATAGATTGAGATAATGCAAAGGTTGCTCGGGCTTGAGAAAAGTATTGTAATCTTCTCATATTTTTTTATTAATGCAATATACAGATAGCAGGGGTTTTTAGTTGTGGATTTCCCCACAAAATTATTGTGTTATGTGTGATTGAATTCTTTCTCTTTTATGCTTCGTTATTTCATCGATAATTTATTGTTTTCGTTGATGCGTAGAGTAGATCCAAGTCAAATGTTTTAGCATATTACAATATGTAGTTTGAATCTACTGAGAATTTCTACAAACACACTTCAAATGAAATTTTTTAGATGACAACTGCATGACCAATCACAACACCACGAATCATGATAGAAGAAAACAAGAAAAGAAAGAGATCATCACTTAGGAACAAGTGTCAAAAGCACACAAAGGACAAAAGGATCTGAAAGTGGAATATGAAATAGGTTTAAAGAGTCATTAAAAGCATCCAATTAGATCTGAAAATGAGATCTAGAGGCAAAAACCAAGCCTCAACCCAAAGAACACAAAAAATATTCAATAAAGCCTTAAACGACAAGAATCATGGAAGACCCCAAGTAAACTGATCAAAGATAGATCAAATCATACAGAAACTGTAGCTGATCAACAAAAAAAACCATAGACCCAAAAGATGTCCAATCATTCGAAAAAAGCTCAGGGAATTAAAGCTTAAAGGAAGCCAAAAACTTATCTCAAACAAAGAAAATCCAAATCAATGAAATCAGACACTAGAAAACATATTTGTTCTAGAACAAGAAAATAAAGAGATCATCACTCATAAACAAGTGACAAAAGAACACAAAAGCCAAAGGGATCTGAAAGTGGAATATGAAACAAGTCTAAAGAGTCATTAAAGGTATCCAATCTGATTTGAAAATGAGATCTAGAGGCAAAAACCAATCCTCAACCCAAAGAACCCAAAAAATATGCAAGAAAGCCTTAAAAGACAAGAATAATGGAAGAGCCCAAGTAAACTGATCAAATATAGATGAAATCATACATAAACAGTAGATGATTAGAAAAAAAAAAACCATAGACCCAAAATATGTCCAATCATCCGAAAAAATCTCATGGAATCAAAGGCTAAAGAAAGCCAAAAACTTATCTCAAACAAAGTAAATCCAAATCAATGAAATCAGACACTAGAAAATAGATTTGTTCCAGAACTAGTAAGCAAACAGAAAATCAACTCAAATCCACAACAGAGAAAGAAATTAAAAAGGGTAAAACTCAAATTTTTAGGGGTAATAGGCTAGTCAAATGGATCAACCATGCAGAAAAAGACTAGTCACTTTGACGAAGGGGAAAAAAGCGAACATAAATCTCTATTCACACAGATGCAGTGTTGTGCTAGCGACTAGGGAAAAAATTGACTAGCTAACTTCAATTGACCATAAAATCCTCATATAGAGTGTTTTCAGTGTTTTCTTTGAACAAAATTTTGATAGAAATCCAAATCTATGGTCAATTCAATCAAATTATGTACAACATTTTCAGATTTTTTTTTTAAATTCACAATCTGTGATTGTCTCATTTTAAAAAACAAAAATAAAACTTTAGGTCTAAGATCAACTTAGATATAAAACAAGTAAAATCAATGGAGATAAAAATGAATCCAACAAACTATAGAGAACTCAATGGGAACAAGAGAAAACCAAAAAACATAAAGAAGAAGAGGAGATCTAAAAACAAAGTGGGAAAAAGAGAATTTCTCATTGAAAGCACCAATTATTTTGCAATGAAATTTACATGCAAGGAGTTATTGCTCCGTAATCCTATACCATATTAGGATTACCAGACAATAAAAATAAATGGCTAACCAATACAAGATAAAATACCAAACCATATGATCATACAAGAAAGCAATCATGCATCCCTTAATTCTATAGGGTTTGAACCAACACCTGGTATCCTCACAGATTGGTGAAGTCTCTTGGGTTCGATGCAGAATCCTCTCGCTCCAACTAGGAGATCCCACTCTTCTACCACTCATCTAAGACTTCACACAAGCACAAAGAAACAAGTAAAATAAGATATCTTCCACAGAAGATTGTTAGTTCAAAGAAATAAATAATGACATGAACAAATAGCTACAAGTATAGATCTGAAACGAAAAGAACATATATCTATATTAGTAGATAATCAAATGGTACAATCATACCTTCAAGCATAATACACTCTCCTCAATATTGTAGCATGATATCCTCTCCCAATACAATACGGCTCTAGCACTATAGTGCGGATACTTGATCTTTCTCCCTTTCCTCTTGGTCAAATTATATATGCTCGTTCTAGCCTCCAAGAGAATGTATCTAGTAAAATAAGATATCTTCCACAGAAGATTGTTAGTTCAAAGAAATAAATAATGACATGAACAAATAGCTACAAGTATAGATCTGAAACGAAAAGAACATATATCTATATTAGTAGATAATCAAATGGTACAATCATACCTTCAAGCATAATACACTCTCCTCAATATTGTAGCATGATATCCTCTCCCAATACAATACGGCTCTCGCACTATAGTGCGGATACTTGATCTTTCTCCCTTTCCTCTTGGTCAAATTATATATGCTCGTTCTAGCCTCCAAGAGAATGTATCTAGACACCTAGGGGCTTGAGACGTCAGAAAACTTCTACAATAATGGGACCCTAGCCAACTCATACACAAGTGGATCAAGTTAATCTCCTTGGGAATGACACTCTAGAAACCTTTTTCACAATTATGAGTTTTATCTCAATTATGAAATAAATATTATCTCATAATTATAATATTTTGGAAAAATAATTATGATAAATTGCTCAATCATGTAATTTCACCCTTTTATCATTGGATAAATATCACATAAGTAAAAGAAAAGGTGAAAACGGATGCATTTTAGCCAAATAACTGAGGTAACTTGATATTGGGTTTCTCTCACTATAATGGAGTGGAAAACAGGGTTATAGGCAAACAATTGACGTAAGTTGATATTGGGTTTCTCTCACTATAATGGAGTGGAAAACAAGGTTATAACACATGGCATGCCTATGAGACATGATAGTTGGAACATAATGTGGTAAAATAAAGTGGGACAAGGTTTCCATGTGTCATCCACATGGAAGATAACTTAGTGAGAATACATGGTATGACAAGGATTAAATTGCGTAGTAGAAGAATGCCAAGTAATAGCCAATAGTTATAGGTGACATGGGTGATAAACAACCATATATTATGATGTTGGGCTACTGTGTCTCAAGTCTCAAGAGGTCAAGCATAAGTAGTTCAGAACTCTAACATTGGGCTTTCGTCTTGATATTGCCAGAGCCTGATGTGGCAAATGTTGATTTATTGTCAATGTACACCCAAGCGGCTACCATGTGTCGGCTATGTGGCTAGAGATGTGGCGAGGTGACATTTCATTATGATGTGGCACCAAGGTAGATATGTGATTATGTGGAATTTTGAGGTCTTGGAAAATGTTGAAACAAGTGAGGGAGTGGATCTTGAAGAAGAACTCATTCATGCTGAAATAAAGAATTTTAAGAAAATTAATTTGAAACAAAAGGAGAAACTATAGAAATATAAAGGGGAGTGTTATGATGCAAAATAAAATATGTCACAATTCCTTGAAGAATTAGAAAAGAGTATTATCATCCTAAAGATTCAATTAAAGAGGAAAAAATGACGAAAGAAGTTGTGAGAGTCTAGTTGAAGGATTTTTTTTTTTTTGTGGGAAGTTGGAAGCTAAAATTATTTCCTTGAGAAAGGAACTAGAGAATTCAACTACTCAATTAAATAGAGGCTTGAAGTTTGAAAAGAGCACTAAAAATCTTAGATGATATAATGAATTGTCAAAGGTCACCATTTATTAAGACTAATATTGGCTATGATATACATTATAAGACTCCTAAAGGAAATTCAAATTATTAGGATAGAAAGCTAGTGAAGAAAGAAAATGAAGGAAAATATAAATGTTATGATAATGTTCTCAAAATATCCATAAAAAATGAAGGCAACTTGAATAAAGAAAATGAGGTCTTGTAGAAACTTAAACTTTCTAGCAACGACAACAATGACAAATTCTGAAGATCTTTTCTATCAAGGTGTTTTTTCAAAAGTCGACATTAAAACTTCTTCTTTGGTTATTTATTTCGTTGCTATTAATTTTCTCATAAAGCAATATATTATAGATCACTTGCAAGAAATAATCATGTATGGAGCAAAAATAAGTACTTAAAGGTTTTCAAATCGAAGTTATAATTCAGTTTACCCCTTATTTAATTACAATGGTGTATGTTATAAGTGCAACAAATATTAGCACATAGCACATTTTTGTAGAAGTGGTATTATAGAATCTCCTAGACAAAATAAGGAAGAAGATACCCTCACCAAAGAATCCACAAAATTTTGGAAAAAGAAGAAAAAACAAGAAGAGCCAAAGAGGAGAAATATATGCTTGTATATATTGCACTTCATGCCCAAAACAAAGGAATCTAATGGTACATTGATAGTGGATTGTCAACCCACATGACAGGTAACAAGAGAAATTTTCTCACTTTGGAAAAAGTTAACAAAGGTAGTGTGATATTTGGAGATAATTCTATTGCAAGGATAGCTTGAAAGGGTACGCTTAGTCTCAATAATGGAAATAATAAAATATAAAATGCCATAGATGTTGAAGGTTTGAATCATATTTTTTTTGTTAGTCAAATGTGTGATGAAGGACACATTCTCGCATTTCATCCTCAAGATTGTCAGATAAGGAAGGCTTGCATACAAAAATAAGTTGTAAATGCAAATAAAAATCAAACATTGTATATATCCTTAATGAGATAAAGAGATAAAAATGTTCTATAGAACTAGTAGGTTAAAGTCAATTATGGCATATAAGAATGTGCCATATGAACTTTGATACTCTAGTGAAAATTAGTACCAAACAAGCAATTGAGAGATATGCCAAAGATCACAAAACTTTCAAACATTATTTGTAAGCAAAGGACAAGCTTCAAGAGAAAGGAGAACTCAACAATGAAGCCATTAGAACTTGTTCATACATATCTTTGTGGGCCTATGAGAACACAAAGTCTACAAGGTAAAAATTACTTCATGTTGCTCATTGATGATTACTCAAGAATGCCATGGGTTTCCTTCTTCGAAAAAACTAAAATAATTTGAGAATTTTAAAGCTTTCAAATTCTTAGTTGAAAACCAAATAGATTTAAAAATCAAGTGCTTGGGATGAAATCAAGGAGGTGAATTTATCTCAAATGAATTTGAAGATTTTTGTGAGTCTCGTGGATTAAAAACACACTTGTTAGTTTCAATAACCGCATAACATAATAAAGTGGTAGAAAGGAAGATTAGAACCATATAGTAGATGGATAAAACAATGTTGAATGAAGCAAATCTATCAAACATGTTTTGGGTGAAGCAATTAGGACTATAATATACCTTCTATATATACACTCAAAAATCAGAGTCAACAACAACAAAATATATTACAAATTGTGGAAGGCTAGGCCAATAGCAATCAAATACTTCAAAGTTTTTGGGATAAAGTGCTACATATAGAGATATGATGAGGATTTTGGAAATTTAACTCTAGAGTTGATGAATGAAACTTTCTTGCTTATTCATCAACATGCAAGGTTTATAGATGTTAAAATAAAGCATTGCACAAAATTGTAGATTTTAGAAAATTATATATTACAGAGCAATGAACACATAAAATATTGAAGAAACACAAACACAAAAAACACATAAAACAAGAGAGGCACATATATACATGTTTCACCCAATTTGGGCTACGTCTACAGAGAAAAAACCAGTCCTTCTTTTTATATTATCTAACAAAATGAAGAGATACAACCTACAACAAATTCGTTGTAATTTCCTCTTCACTCTAAAACAGTCTCCTCTCTCTTTCTCCAAAATGATAATCCCGAGTTGTAATACAATTCCCTCATATAAACTGAGGGTTACCTTCTAGCACAAAGAAAACCTAAATTAACATAACTTCTAGCGTCAAATCATCTGCCTAATGAATGGCCCAGATTGACTATGAAATTATAATATTTCACAAGGCAATTCATCATCTATTTTTAGGTTCGGGGGCGCTTCCTCCGAACCCCTGCTAGTGGGGGGATCCAAACATGTAGCACCCCCTTCCACCCCACCCCGCCTCAGCTCACCTCCCCATGGAACCCCAAAGCAACAATAGTTGGGGGGAAAGCCCCCCCACACCTCCTTGTCAAGGATTGGGATCCAAATGCAATTGAAACAAGACCTCTAAATCAGGAAGATAATCAGGCTCCACATCCAACAATAGAAAGTACGAATGTTAAAAATAGATGAAGCAATTCCTCAAAAGGAGAAATCACAAACAAATGGACATCCAGAAAAGATGAGTTGCAAGGAATAAGAAGAAACAAGAAAACAAGATACAAGACAATATATAGATTCGTCCAAAAGAATCATTTATAAAATATAAATAAATACGGGAGAATGTAAACTATACAAAGAATAGAAAGTGGATCATAACATGCATATTTCTCCTTGCTATCTAAAATTGATCCTAAGAATTTAAGAGAAACTAGCAAAGAAAAACATTGGATTGATGCTATGGAAGAAGAGTTTAATTAAATTAAGAAGAACGAGACATAGGAATTTGGTCTAAGACAAAAAAATAAATGAGTGATTGGCACTAAGTGGTTTTTTTGGAAACAAGTTGAAAGAGGAGGGTCAAATAATAAAAAATAAATCAAGTTTAGTTTGGAAAGGTTACTCTCAAGTTGAATGTATTGATTTTGAAGAAACCTCTTTCCCCATTGAAATACTAAAATCTATCATAATGTTTTTGGCACTTACATGTTTCAAGAACTTTAAATTCTATAAAAATCTAGAGGAAGAAGTATACATCGAACAACTAGAATGGTTCTTATTATCATAAATAAGGATCATGTGTGCAAATTGAAGAAGCCACTTTATGGGCTAAAGTAAGCTCTTGGGCCTAGTATTTAATACTTAACAAATATGTACAACACTAAGGATTCAAAAGAGGAATTGCTAACAATAATCTCTAGATCAAGATAGAAGGAGAAAATCATTTGATTATCATGGTTTGTGTAAATGATATTATATTTAGAGAAAGTATGAACAAAATGTGAAAATATTTTGTAATGGAAATGTAAAAGGAATTTGAGATCTATGTGCTTGGTAAACTATTATTATTATTCTGTAGTTTACAAATTTCTCAATCAAACAAAAGCACATTCATATAACAAACCAAGTATATCAAGAAAGATGGTGCAGGGTAGCACATCCATAGTCATAAATTGTAAATTGAGTAAAGATGATGAACCTTCATAAGAAAAAAGAACATCAAATAGGTCGATAATTGACAACCTACTATATGTGAAAACATCAAAGCAAATTATGCACGTAGTAAGATCGATTGAACATTAAAACAAACTCTTGTCCAACTAATGAAAAGAATATTCAAATATCTAAAGGCAACCTTGCAATTTGACTTGTGTTTTTTTCCAATGGAAAAAGTCGTAACTTCTTATTCATAAGATATGAGGGACGTTACATACTGTATACATACTGGGCTGTATGTTCCGATGGATGTTGCTTCTGATTTTAATCGAGTCCAGCAAAATACTGAATACACTAGCCAACATAGGATTTTATATACCCTTCTCACAAAAGAAAAGCTTTACTGTTAATAAGACAGACGCTTAATAACTGCCCAATACCTGGCCACGGATATATCATAAAATCAGACAGCGGCATCAAAGGGACATGATATGTTATGTCAATAGACTTAACAACATCCCTATACCTGAGCATCGATAAAAAAAAAAAAAAAAAATTAATCAAACTGCAGCCTCAAATGGGCCACGGGTGGAGATTCGAATTCCATCAGGGGAATGTCCAATGATATGCCAGAAACCCCACTCCAGCAGCAACACATCTTTAGAAAGACGGTCAACAGCCTAGTTCCGCTCCTAATATACATGAGCGCATGAGAAAGAACTTAACATCAGTTTATTACCAGGACGGAGTCGCGAAGGACTTTCAAGTGTGTAATCCATTTTTCCTGCGCAAATATTAACAAGCTTTTATAGGCCATCAATTCCTCTTTGTTGTTTGAACCTTTCCCTGTACCCAAGTACACAGGAAAGGAGAGACAATTTGAAATATGAAGGATGAACCCAACCCCACAACGCTAGCCATCCTTCGACGAGGTACCATCAAAGTAGGACCACGAATGGCTGAGGTCCACTGCCTCTTAAAAAATCACGCACGAAGAAGCCAATCCTTTCTCCTGAGAGAAGTGACTCATAACGGCCAAAGCTTCAGCAACAATCCTAGATGGCTAGCTAGATACCCCAAAGATGACCACCAGGAGTGCTTTGAATGGATGGTTTAGAGGGAGAGACCACCAATCTTTCTGAGCTTCGTCCATTGTCAACCCCTACCATACACCAATTCCCCTTGCGGCCTCAGAACACATCGCCCAAACCTGAGAGGAATAGGGACACCAGATAAAAGGAAAAGGATGGCTAGTAGAGTTTTTATCATTTTTACATAGGGCTACCTAGCCAGGGCCAATTATAAACTAGTTTTTATTAATTAATTTTTATTAGTTTACTTTGTACTATGATGCATTCTTGTTATTTATATATGATTATTGTATGATTTTTTCACCTTGTCTTGATAATGAACTCACTTTGTCTTGATAATGAACTACTAGCTGGTTCTAAAATTTGACCAAATCTTAATGATCTGATTAATCCATCCAGAAAACATCTATTTACCATATAAATCACAAAAGTCTCA
>APFE030329406.1:244311-255753 GCA_000404065.3 Pinus taeda
TCTGGGAGATGATGTAATCAGTTGACCTTGTTCCTTTAGGCAGTGAAGCAACACTTTTAGGGACTTAAGATCCCTCAGTTTATGGACATTTGTGATTGGGGTTGAAGTGCCCAAAAATGTCTATAACAAAATGATCATATATTAAAACTGATGTAGAATTGATTAGCCATTATTGAATTGATTGCTAACTGAAATTACGGAAATCGAGAAAAACTTCTTAAGAAGAAGACTTTACGACAGCTAATTAAACACAAGAAAGATGCATAACAGAAGTGAAAATAGTAAAAACACACTGATACTAGATAGCAAAGTTGATTACGGATTTCATCCCTAATGGACTGCATCTTCGGGTCCGCTTTCAAGATGGGCAACTGATTTATTAGGATTGAAACCAAGGAGTTCGATTACACCGAAAATATATCATACTTAATGTGTATGCAAGAAATTTTGATCACTTTCAATAGATAGCTCTCTGAACCAACTTTCCAATGCCTGTCACGGTTCCCAATTCTGACTCCAAATGCTCCTATTACACTGAAAACAAAACTGCCTATGACCTCCATAATCTGCAAACAAAAATCAAAACCACTCTCCTCCACTTCAATGAATAAAAATTTCCTCTTATTGGCCTTCAGGTACATCAAAACCTCCTTGGATGAATTCAAGATGGATTTGGTTGCTTCTTGATGATTTTGAGCATGGTCTAGTTGTGAATTGACACCTAGGGCAGGTTTAATGGTCATTGCATTAGTTGTTTTAACAAAATTGCATTAACAACCTTCAAATAACCATATAATAAACTCAGAACCACTGGCGGCTTAGTAACCAGGCGGAGGAGGTTGAATACCCGCATGTGAACGAAGTGGTCTAACCATGGTCTGACATCTGGCGGCTATCTTGATGGTTACGGTCAACGGTTCCCGGGACCAGCATTCACATGCGAAAACTCCGACGCGGTTTCTGATAGCAGTTAGCCTGAACTTCGCCAATAGTTAACTCTTCGTTTTTTCACATGAACGGCCAAGGTATCCACTGCAGTTACATTAATGTTACAGTGATCTCTGTTCACATGACCAGACCGCTGACTGTTTGATGCTCATAACCTGCGCAGTGATGTAAACTCTTGTTCACTCATTAATCTGTTGCGGTTTAGAACCCCGCACAATCAACCGATAGTTAGGGTCTGTGTTATGTAGTTTTGTAATGTATGTACATATATTTGCAAGGTCAAGAGTTAACAAAAGGGTTATATGTCATAGTTTATAGCTAGGGTTAGGTTTTGATGTGTAATGTTTTAACACATAGCAATATATGCGATAGGTTTGATAGTTTAGCACATAGGGTTTAGATGTTTAGAACTTAGGTAATGGTTCTAGCATAGGTTTTGTATTGTTTTGGTTTTATATTTAGGATTAGGGTTTAGATTTTACATTAGGTGTAAAATACCCTTTTACAACCAATGCCACAAAGCGACATTAATTTGTCACAATGTGACATAAAACCAAATACACATCGTCGACACGAGTGACATTTGTGATGAAAACCTGACAATGAACCATATCAAACCTTTGCAACGGATGACACACCCATGTCGATGATCAACCTGCAAGTGGACAAAAAAACGCAAATCTTGAGAAGGTGAACAACAAAACACATGTCGATGACCAAATCCTAGCGAAACTATCAATGAACACTTATCGACAACCAGGTACAAAACCATCTCAACTGAACGACATGAAAAACCATAAACATTACCTGAACAACTCGATCCATAAGCAACACTGTCGAAACTGTCAAAACTAAGTTGAATGCTAACAATGACACCGAACACTACCAATGAACCTGTGCAACTGATCGGACGATGATCCTCCTAGATTAGGGAAAGGGAGAGAAGGGGAAGAGAGAGAGACAAACACACACAAATATGGAGAGAGGAGCAGGATGAGGAGGGGGGATGGTGACAAAGCTAGAGAGAGAGAGAGAGAGAGAGAGAGAGAGAGAGAGAGAGAGAGGACATGGCGGAGAGGAGAGAGAGAGATGAGGGCGAAAGAGAGAGATGGGGGGAGAGAGAGGAGAGAGCGAGGGGGGGAGAGAGAGAGGGAGAGATGGAGTTGGAGGGGGATAAAGAGGGAGGGAAGAACAAATACTTAGAGAGATAGATGTAGAGAGAGAGAGAGAGGAAGTAACAAGGGAGAGATGGAGAGAGTGAGGGAGAGAGGAGAGAGTGAAGGAGAGAAGGGGAAGAGAGAGAGAGAGATGGTGACACACAGATGGGGGAGAGAAAAGGAGAGAGGGAGGGAGATAGTAACAAAGTTGGAGAGAGAGAGAGAGAGAGAGAGATAGAGAGAGAGAGAGAGAGAGAGAGAATTATGGGGAGAGAGATAGGTAGGTGGGGGAGAGAGGAAGGAAGAAAGAGAGGAGGGGAAAGAGAGGAGAGAAGGAGGGATAGAGAGATGGAGTTGAAAGGGGAGAGAGAGGGAAGGAGGAACAAAGACATAGATAGATAGAAGTAGAGAGAGAGAGAGAGAGGGACTATGAAGGGAGAGACAGAGAGAGAGTGAGGGAGAAAGGAGAGAAGTAGGGAAGCGAGAGAGAAGGAGAGAACAAAGGGAGGGAGAAAAGGGGAAGAGAGAGAGAGAGAGAGAGAGAGAGAGAGAGAGAGAGAGAGAGAGAGTGATGGGAGGAGACAAAGAGAGGTAGGAGAAAAGGGGAGAGAGAGGACTTGAGGGAGAGAAAGAGAGAGGGAGAGAGAGAGAAAAAATTGGAGGGGGGAGAAATGGATGGAGGAAGAAATATATAGATAGAGAAAGGTGGAGAGAGAGAGATAGGGAGTGACAAGGGAGAGATGGAGAGAGGAGAACTAAAGGGAAGAGGGAGAGAGATTACTTTTAGTTGTATAATTATATAATTTATTTGAGTCATAAGCAATCCAAGCCTCAAGTGAAGTGACATGATTACCACTAGAAATAGTTTTACAAAGACTACATGGATGCATCATCATGTTCACACACATTTATAGAGGATACACATGTGGTAAATTAGGTTTATGGTGCTAGGTAATCATGCAGCAAGTGCACAATATTGTATATAATGAATGGTTTAGTAGTAAATTATAAGTGACTCTAAATTTGGAATAAATAACATTTAACTTGGCTATCCATTTTTAATGTATTTGTGTATTTATGATAAAATTAAAAGTTGACAATCTTATTTGTTTATATAAATCATCCTAGATCCGTCTTAACTCCATATCTATCAAGCACCGAGAGGGATCAAATCACTTGAGGTGAAAACCACTTTTAGAGTGAAAATAGATTTGATCCCTCTTGATGCTTAATAGATTTGGAGTTAAGATGGATCTAGGTCAGTATCTATACCAATGATATTTAAAAATTTAATATTTATTTTTGTTGGCTAACCCATGAAGTGATTTGAACTAGTGATCTTTTCAATAGGAGCCTTAACAGTACACCCATTCACCTTCAATTCAAAGCTCTACGGACCATAATTAAATTTAGTTAATAACCATATAAAATACTCTCTCTCTCTCTCTCTCTCTCTCTCTCTCTCTCTCTCTCTCTCTATATATATATGATATATATATATATAATATATATATATATATATATATGGGTTAAAACAGAATTAAAACAAAAAATATTTGTATATATATAAAATTGTGAAATATAAAATAAATAAATATATATCCCCAAGGGTTAGTTTAATTCATCGAGTCCCTATCGTTAAAGCACCTTTGCTATTGAGAGGTCACATGTTCGATTCTCTTAGCATTCTTGAGGTTAGGCTCTATAGTTGAGTCGACAAGAAATGATCCCTTAGGGTGTATTTTCCTAGTACAAATATTTTACAGACGTAGTGGTTACGGATTTCCAAGGCCCATGAACCACATTGAAAAACAAATTGTGAAATATAGATTTATAAACTTTCAAATTCATTTTAAATTTTACTAATAAACATATGAAAGCATAATACTTTCAATAACATGTCTATATATACATACATATAATATATTCTACTTACATGTAAATATTGGAAAATAAAATAAATTTATATATCGTTAATTAAAAAAATGTTTTATACAACTACATATTTTTCCTTTTTTGATGTTTCAATAGTATAAGTGTGTGTGTGTGTGCACGTATGTGTGTTTTCCTCTTTTATTTTCATTTTTCTTTTTTCTCTAAATAGTTTGACAATAAAAAGGTAAGTACCTAGTTGGGTTTTGATTTTTCCCTTGTGTGATGCTCCTCTTTCGAGTCCACCTAACACCACCTAACTTGATATGCCATCTTGGGATCTAGGAATAACCTATTTGGCTTCCTATCCCAGGGAACTTTGATGCATTCCCTATATCTTCAAGCCTAAGTTTAGATGACAGAATCATAGTTGTAGTGTGTCCAAGTTCCAGGTGCCAAATGTAACAACCCCAGGTTAAAGTTTCATGTAATAAAGGATATCAAAAGGAAAAAAATAATAAGACCAAGGTCATGAGACACATATTCCAAGCTGAAATTTGGGAAAACATTAATGTAGGAATAACTTGTGGTTTATTATAGCTACGAAAATTGGCAAAGGAAAAGAGGCAATAATTAGCATTTAATTATGAAAATAAAGGCAAATAAGAGAAAAGGGAGATGAAGAAACACAAATATGCATGCAAGGGAAATAGAGGGAAAAAAAAAGAAAGTGGGAAATCAATGATAAAAAGGAATTAGAGAAATAGTTTACTACTCTTGGTCAGTTTTGGAGAGAGAGAGCTCCAAGAGGAGAGAGAAAATAGGAAAAGGAAAGAAAAGGAAGGGCAAAGGAAAGTAAAGGACAAGAAAAGGAAAGTAAGGGAGTGAAAGGAGAAGGTTGGATCAACGATTTCAGCAGGAGGATTTTGTTGGTAATAGGTTTCATGTGTGATTTCCTTGTTGAGGTGTGAATGCATGGTACATGCATTTGATTATTTAGTTCATTTACTATCATTGGCATGGGTTTTTCCTAGTTTGATAGTGGTTTCAACCTTTCCTTTCCATTTCTTGGATAGCCATGGTGTGATGGGATTCATTATTTGTTGAGCTTTAGATTGCTACAAGATTTTGGATCTATGTGAGATGGTCTCAGGAAAATCCCAAGAGTTGGGGGTGGAGATGGTTTTCTATGGGAAGCCCTTGATAGGTGGGTGGAGACAGAAAAATTCCTCAGGGTAAGGTGAGGGAATTATGATGCATCCAAGCTTATTTTGGTTTGTGATCTCAGGGATAGTTTATGTGATATCACGGTAGTGTGAGGATGGAGGTGGTTTAACCTTCAGAGTGCCTGTTTGGTTATGTATTGGTTTATTTCATGGGGTCCCACATTCACATTTGGAATATGGCATGGGGTTGATTAGCTTAAAGAAATATTTGGTTCAGCCTATGCTATGGTTAGGTGGTACGTGGAAGTACCTAAATTGGTTGGCATTTGTATATGTTATTATGAGTTATTTTCTCTATTGTGATTAATGAGAACATATACTAGTTATTATGTGATCTTATGGTTGATTTTTCATGGTTTCTATTATGGTTATATGTTGGTTATATGCATGGTTATATGTTGGTTTTATGCATGGTTCTATGATGTTGCTCTAGTTATAACTCTTGTTCATGATTCTATAAGTTTTCAAATGGCTAATGAATGCATGAGCCAATAAGTGGTGTTGCGGCTAGCATGAGAGGACATAAGTCCTTGGTGATTCTCAGATGAGGTTCAGAAGTTTATGATCAGATATGCACTCATGACCTATAGCTTCCATTTCTATCATATATTTGATGAAATATCTAGTATGCATTAGGCATGTCTTGGTCAAGATCTTGATCAAGTTTTCAATGGTTGTCATTGTTATCATCTTAATCATTATTCTGGAAAGTTATAGGTAGTTCTGGGAAGTTGTTTGGAGGCTATACTAAAAAATGGCACATATCTCATAACCACTAGCACAGAACTGGGGAATTTGGGTCATAACCACTGGTAGATAGGCTTGTGGGTGCGGTTGGAGCCTTGTAACCACATGCATAGTGTTTCAAGGTTACGATGTTGGAGTTAAGTCTGTGAAAAAAGTTCCAACTTAGAGATTGACCACCTAGGGTGGATGTCAAGCTCCTATGTGATCTATAGTCTTTGAGAGATAGCAATTTGTTTCCGGTTTGTAGGTCCAACTTCCTTAACTTGAACTTGGAATTTGGGTCATGCCATAGTAGAACTCAATTCATGTTTACCATAGAGGGCTTGCAAAAGCAGGTAAATGTGGGGTGATGGTTTACAGATTGGTATCAAACCTTCTAGGTTCAAACACTTGGACTCAATGGGTTCTATCATGGATGTAATGAAGAGAAAGGTTACAACACTAAACCTTGGGGTAAATGCATAATGCTATGCATGCATATCGGTTGTCTACGTGTTTACTATGCATGTAATGTGGTGGTTATGGGTATCATGCATGTGGTTATTATTTTATTTCTATGCCATCATGGACGATGTTGCTATATATATTATATATATATAATATTATATATATATATATATATATATATAATATATATATAATATATATATATATCGTGCTAATATAGACTAATTTGTGTAGATGTGATAGCCTCCCTTGAACTTCATTAAGGTATGATTTTGATTATGCTTCTATTTTGTTTATCTAACATGACATGTTGGCAGGAAAGAGAAGGCCAAATATGAAGAGTATGATGGTGGACTACAGTTCACATGACTCCCCTTACAAGTATGATGTGAATTCCATGGAATGGGAAAAGTCACTTGTGCAGCAAGGAGAAGAATATTCTCTTAATATAACAGAAACATTAAGGAGTCTGAGGGCAGAGATCAAAAGTTGCAAGGAAGATAATAAAAATATGATTGAGTCACAAGAAAGGCTTTCTAGAGCTCAATAAAAGAAGGAAGAAGTTATTGCAGTCATCCTTCAGAGTCTTTCAGATTTGCAGAAGTAAGGACATATGGGGATCAATAATGGAGATAGACAAGAGGAGAAGACTAATGCGGGAGATGATAGCAGGCCTTAGAGGAGACACAGGTTGGACAAATATGATATTGTCATAGGTGGTATATTCTTGGATACACCTAACAGGAGGACTAATATGTATGGGTTTGATTCTAGTTCTTCTTCCAAAAGACATCATAATCATCACTGCCAACACCAAAAGAGGAGTGAGTACTTGCCATAGGATTTTAATAAAGTCAAGACTCCTACTTTTGATAGAGAGGTGAAGAAATACAAAAATGCAGAAGCATAGCTACTTGGGATGAAGAAGTTCTTTAGATTGCATGATTATTCATAGAACATGAAAGTTGAGATAGGTACTTTTATTCTGAAAGAATGATAAGGTATCTGGTGGGAAGATGTGAAGAATGTCAAAAGCATTAAAGAAGAGGAGTATATTTGGGATAGGTTTGAGAGACTTTTCAAGGAGAAAAGCTTGTATGAGAGCTACTATGATGACAGGGCCAAGGAGTTCTATGACCTGAATATGGGTTCTATGACAGATGATGAGTATACTAACAAATTCCTTAAGTTGTTGAGGTATGTGCCTTACCTCAAGGATGAGAAGACGAAGATTCAAAGGTTCATCAATGGGTTTCCAGTATCATTCAAAGACCAGATTGAGTTTGATGAGCCTCAGTCATTGGAGGAAGCCATCAAGAAATTAAAGCATTGCTATGCGAATTCAAGTTGCAAGCCTAAGAACAAGCGTAACCGGAAAGGTAACGAGAAGGCTAAGGGAAAGTGGCCTAAGAAGTGAGGAAGACCTCAGGATATAGGTGAGAAAGAGAATGTGGCACCTTATAAGAAGATTAATGCAGCTGAGAAAGGACATGGGTCTTAGATTGGAGAGCAGCAAAACGAAGGTAATGGTAGTGGACTATCGCAGTGTTGGATTTGTGGAAAAGATCATTGTAAGAAGGATTTTCCATTAAACCAGGGTGGCAGGCATAAAATCTATAGTGTTCAAGAGGCACTGATAGTTGGGGATGTTGGTTATAACATTCCTCAGATATATGCAACAATTTATAATAGACAGTGAGATCATTAGGCATCCATTATTGAGATGGAAGGTAAGCTTTATGATCAAGTTGTTTTCATTTTGATTAATCTTGGATCTAATTATAGGTATATTAGTTCTGACTTGGTGGATCAATGTCGTTTGTGTAAATAATTGCATGTATAGTTTTGGTTGGCACAGTTGATGACATGGAATAAGATAACAGTTCAACATTGGGTTACAGCTTGTGCATTTGAGTTGAATGGTATGGCTACATCAACACATATAAATGTGCTTCCTTTGGGTTCCTATAGAATGATTTTTGGTATGGATTGGTTGTTTACTCATATGACCAAGCTTGATTGTTATAAGAAGGCTATTGAGTTCTTGGATGATGATGGAGAAAGGAAAATATTGGAGGGAAAGAAGAAGCCTACATCAATAAGAATGGTTACAACTATGAAAGCTAAGTGAAACTGCAGGAAAGGTTGTGTATTGCTTGTAGTTCATGTTTCCAGTGACAAGGGGAAGCATGTTTAGGATGATGAAGTCTTGAAGAAGTACCCTATTTTATAGTAGTTTCAAGATGTGTTTCCTGCAAAGATTTCAGATTTATTGCCTCATAGGAAAGTGGATTTCTCTACTGAGTTGGTACTAGGAGCAACACCGGGAACCTTAAAGGATGAGCACTCTAGAGTTGGTAGAATTGAAGTTGTAGTTTAAGGAAATGCTTTATAAGGGATACATAAGGCCAAGTGTATTTCTTTGGGGTGCACCAATGTTGTTTGTAAAGAAGAAGGATGGTACTCTTAGATTGTGCATTGATTACAAGAAATTGAACAAGGTGACCATCAAGAACATATATCCATTATCGCAAGTTTATGATTTGTCTAATCAGCTGAAGGGAGGAGAAATGGTATCGAAGATTGATCTGATATCAAGATAGCATCAGGTGCACATTAAAGAAGAAGACATATACAATATTTCATTCCATAAGAGTTATGAGTATTATGATTTTGTGGTGGTTTTTTGTGGTTCTTGGTCTTACTAATGCTCCAGATAATTTCATGTGTCTGATGAATAGTGTATTGCATCCTTACCTAAACAAGTTTGAGATAATTTGTATTAATGATATATAAGTATACTATAAGAATGAGGAGGAGCATATAGAGCACTTGACATCAATATTAAGATTGTTGAGAGAGCATAAGTTGTATGCCATGGTAAGCAAGTGTAGTTTCTTTCAGTCTCAGATTCATTATTTGGGACATGTTGTTTCGAAGGAGGGGATAGCAGTGGATCCAGAAAAGGTTAAATCTATAATGGAGTGGCCAAATCTTGAGAATTTGGATGAGGTGAGATCATTCATGGGACTAGCAAGTTATTGTAGGAGATTCATTAGAAACTTCTCAAGGATTGGCTATCATGTTACATCTTTGCAGAGAAAAGCAAGGAAGTTTGAATGGACTGAGGAGTGTGCAACTAGTTTTGAGCAGTTGAAGGATTTGCTTAAAATAGCTCCATTATTGAAGATAAGATCCTGATAAGGAGTTTGTAGTTCTTACATACTATTGCAAGAAGGGACTTAGTGGAGTCTTGATGTAGGAAAGACAAGTGGTATGTTATGAGTCAATGGAGTTGAATGAGCACGAGTAGAACTATGTGACTCATGATCTCAAGTTGGCAGTTATCATTCATGCATTAAATATTTCAATAGGTTATCTTCTTGGCAAGAGATTTATTATGATGAGTGATCACAGTGGGACCAGGCACGTGTTTAACCAACCTAATCTAAATTCTAGGCAAGCTAGATGGTTGGATATCCTTAGTGAGTTTGACTTTGAGATCATATACATCAAGGGAAAGGAGAATTAGGTTTGTGGATGTGTTGGTACCATTCTATGACCCCTTTTTCCCTCCCAAAACATGACAATTGCCTACCTCTTTTCATCATTTATCCCTCAGATCCCTTGGAAATTGATTAATTAATAGTCTTATAGTTATTAAATTGCATTTAAATTTATTTAAGGGTTTTGTGTTAATGAATTAGGAGTTTTTGGGCAAAATGACTACAGGAAGTTCCAACATCCTGTAAATGGCTTATTGTTTGACATGTGGCATGACAGCCAGGCCAGAGCGAAGGGTATGGATGAAAAGCGGAATGTCCAAGCATGGACGAGCACCTATCCCGCAGCGGAATCAACCCTCCTACATGCGCGGTCAACGACTGGTCAACTATGGCATGTTGGCGACAAAGGCAGCAACAGAACACAGTCACAGTCCAAATCGATTTTAGTTGTTTCCTTTCTTTTATATGTCAGCTAGGATAGAAACATTTTTAAAATCTTGTTTTGGTAAAAGCGGCAACAGCCGCTCATGAATGTACATCCATTTTCAATGGATGTGAAACCATATGTAAATATAAGTTCTGAACCGGTTGTATGTTCGGTTACGTTTTTTTTATTGTTGCTTCACGAACAGAGCTTCGACTTTAATACAAATAGACTTGCATTATAATCACAGTTGCGTTGTTTTGATTTGGTGATCGTGAGATAACAAGCTCAGTATACCAAGAACGCGGACGGGCCCTGCGTACATGGTATACTGTTGTCATTTTATTGCAATTACAGTCAGGGTATTTGATATTGATATATGCGCAATGATTAAATCGATTCATGTCCATGTTTATATATTTATATGTTTATATGTTTATGCATGTGCTTGAATAGATCATCATTTGGATCGTGAATCATATCCTGTAAGGGATTCGATCCAGGGTTACCTTGTAAAGCACTGTCATGAACTTTATGCTTACGATTTTCACTTTGCATGATTGTTAATGAATGTTCACAAATGTTGAGTAGCCACTGAACAGAGGTTTTATGTTTGATGTCTCTGTAAGGAGACCAAAATCTTTAATTACAGTGATACACAACGTTTTACGAATTGAATCTTAGTTGATAGTGATACATAGTTTGATACTTAGTTGATATTTAGTTGATAGTTTGATATTGAATCAAATCATAGCATTGTAATTAGGAAAAGTAGGCCTAGATTAGATCCTTTATGTCTATATATTTTAGGCACACGCCTCTAAGTCTACGCACCCTGGTCGATAATAAATATAGCCCAGTCTAGCACCCTAGATAGGACACTACATTTTGGCGCAAGCACACCTTACCATCCACAGGCCAATGGGCAGGTGGAATCTACAAACAAAACTTTGGAGGGTATCATTACTAAAATTGTTGCACTGAACAGGAATAATTGGGAAGAGAAGCTCAAAGATGCACTCTGGGCTTACAGAATCACATGGAAGGATACTACAGGATTTACACCATACCAGTTGGTGTACGGAAAAGAGGTAATGCTTCCTATTGAGTTTCAA
>APFE030329406.1:260263-301625 GCA_000404065.3 Pinus taeda
AAAAGTAGGCTTAGATTAGATCCTTTATGTCTATATATTTTAGGCACACGCCTCTAAGTCTACGCACCCTGGTCGATAATAAATATAGCCCAGTATAGCACCCTAGATAGGACACTACAGGATGCTCTTAGTAGGAGAGTGAACATTAATGATGTTTAAGTGTGAGCTCTTATGGGATAGATGTACAGGAGTAGATCTTGCAGGAAAAGAAACATGATGAGAAGTATCAACAACTGAAGTAGAGATTGCAAAAGTAAGGTGAAGGTGATAGGGACAAGGAGTATCACTTGATAGAAGATGGCTTGGTTAGACTCAGGGACATGATTTATATGCCAGATAACAGTGATTTGAAGAAGCTTACCTTGAAGGATTTTCATGTCAAGCCATATTTAGGTCACCCAAGACATCAAAAGACAGTGACAGTTGTTAAGAAGTTATATCATTGGTCGAACATGAAGAAGGAAGTGGTTGAGTTTGGTGCTAGATGTTTGGACTAACAACAGGTAAAATTTGAGTGCAAGCACCTAGCTAATCTATTATAGCCTATTCCAATTCCATAATGGAAATGGGAGGTCATTGTCATGGACTTCATTACAGATTTTCCGAGGAAATAAAAGCATCATGATTTTATCATGGTTGTGGTTGATAGATTGAGCAAGGTAGCTCACTTCATTCTAGTGAAGTCTACAAATTCAGCTAGTGAGGTAGCTCAGATCTTCATTTGGGAGATAGTGAGGTTGCATGGTGTTCCTAAGAAGATCATATCAAATAGAGATTCCAAGTTAACTTCCAAATTTTTGGAAGGAGTTGTTTCTAGGTTTGGGGACAAAGTTAGCCTTCAACATAGCTTATCATCTCCAGAAATATGGACAAACAAAGAGGATTAACATGATTCTTAAGGACATGTTGAGGATGTATGCCATGCATCAATAGAGGAAGTGGGAGGAATATATTATACTGGTAGAGTTTTCATATAATAATGGGTATCAAGATTCCTTGAAGATGAGTCCATTTGAGGTTCTTTATGGGTATATTTGTGATACTCCTATTAGCTAGAGTGATCCAATGAACAAGGTATTGATTGGACCAGATATGTTGGTTGAGATGGAGAAAGAGATGTAGGTTATCAAGAGGAATTTAAAGGAAACACAGGATAGGTAGAAGATTTATGCAGATCAACATAGATCATTCAAGGAGTTTCAGGTTGTGGAGCATGTGTACTTGCACATCGAGCCCAAGAAGAGTTCCTCAAGGATTGATCATGTGCCAATTTGGCACCTCAGTATTATGGACCTTTTGAGATCCTCGGGAGGATTGGACCAGTGGCCTATAGATTTTCACTGCCACCAACTTTGAAAATACATGATGTTTTCCATGTTTCATTGCTTAAGATATATGTACAACATCTTGATCATGTGATTGATTGGTCAATGTTACAGGTGGAACCAGGGGGATATTTCTATCTAGAGCCATAGTGAATTCTACAATGGCAACAACTCATCCTTTGAAACCGAGCAATAGAGAAAGTTAAAGTGCAGTTGAAGTACTTTGGGCCTAATGAAGTTACATGGGAGATGGTTGATCAGATGTGAGATTTGTATCCTTCATTATTTTATCTTTGAGGAAAATGAGTTTTGGTATATGTGTGTGTGTGTGGTGTTGTTATTGTAAATATCGCAATGGGGTGTGTTATAAAGCTCCAATAAGAAATATGTTTGTCTTATTTTCAATAAGATGTTTTCTATAGGGATTAATGCATGGGTGTTTAGTGATGGAGATGCCCTCAAGGATCTTCCTGGGATCCTTGTAAGACAGTCAGATTAACTGCAATTGGCCTAGAGATACATGAACAAATCCGTATTAGTAAAATCATAATTGAAGTAGGAAGAAGGATTGTTACCTCAGGTATTGGTGTGGTGTTGATGGAGAGTGCAAAGTAGCAGAGTGGAAGATCCCTCATCTAGCTCCAATATCAATACCTACACATACACAAGACGAGGCGTAATATCACATCATATAACTTCAATAATAAATACATTAATACATAAGGATGTCTAACTGCATACATATAAGCCACTCATAATCATTAACGTTTCATAAACATGTAAATAAATCACAATACCAAGACCATGGAGTGGACAACACAATTGGAGGTCTATATTAATGATAGAAAAGAGTGATTACAACCATTTGTTGCATCAACCTTCCCTTACTCCTCCATCTTCTCTCTCTATCTCTGTCTCTCTCTCTCTCTTCTTAACCTCTTAAAGAGTCAATGTCTAATACTAGCTTCAACAGTCAATAGGAAATCCTTTCAATAGTTTCAACACCTTTCACAATGGCCCTAGCCTCAAATATATAGCATGAGAGGATAAGCCTTGCCAAATTATTCATGAGTTCCTTTGGGCAAAAGAAGAGATGTTTCCATGATTTAGTGCTCTTTCCTTGTTTGTATACTCCATTAGGAATAATACTTCCTCCAAACAGGTCGAATCTAAATGTTTCCATGCTTTTATGAGTTGACATAGGAGTGAATATAGGGATATTTCTCGATCAAATTTCTCCTTTCACACATAGAAACTCACTTAAGTTTAATAACACTCTTCCCCAGGCAACAGACAAAGTTACCCTAGGGACTAAAGCACCTGATGCATGGCTAGGAAGTTTTATAAAGCAGATTGCTACTTCCTAAAGAGCGTTAGCTTGACAAATATGCCTGTGAACTTGGTCAGTCTTTCAGTCATCTTGCCCTTCTCCTCTGAGCTGATGAGGAGGTCATTTTCCTATATAATTGATGCCCCTTAAAGTGTGAGATCATAGGCAGAGACGATGGTCGAAATACTTTATATAACTATCATTTTCTTCAAAAAAAGAGAGAGAGGATCAGAGCTTCAGGAGTACGAGAAAGTTGATACATCACACACACACACATACACACACACACACACACACACACACACACACACACACACACACACACATATAGATATAGATATAACATATAAAATCATTTCCTGAGTCAGGCATTCCCACGCTCGTAGCTATGTCAGAGAGATTTTCTCAAATGAGATATGATTATCGTGTTCGCTGATAAGCACAATGTGGAATGTGTATCATAATAAGATCATTCTCATGAGTTGTCTCCAAAAAACAATATACACAACTTGGGAGAGGAAACAAGGCTGAGTGATGTAAGCCTCTTCCCAAGGTCTTGATTTGTACTTCACCTTAACAGCATAGTTTGATACATGTGAATAAAATCATTGAGGGCGAACATGTACGAAATCATCTGATTACTAGTTAATAATCAAGACTGTTAACAGATGTGAAGATGGCCATCGATAATGGTGATGGTATCCAAGATGAATAGTACAATCTAGTGAGTGTGAATAATGTTTTTGTCATCGAACACTCATAGAATCATTTACTCAGGAGCCAATAAAGAAAACCCCTAACCAAACATAAGGAATACTTCCAATGATGTCTGGAAGTTCCGAGGCACTGAATTGTTTCTGGGTCTGCTTCCTAGATAGAGTGTTGAAGTCAATAGGAAGAGACCTGTCGAAAGGTAGGTAATAATGTGTCCTATAATAATCAAAACAAAACAGGGCAAGAATTCTTTATTTTTTGAATAATAGTTTGAGCATTGGGTCGAATTGATAGAGGGGATGATGGAAGAATATGCTTGATGGTTTCATGGAGGAAACAAAAGATAAAGGGTTTCCCTTGAACAATAGAAGGCATGAAACAAAGGGTTTAACCATGCAACACTAAACTCATGAACACCAAAGAGTGTTAGGATACAGAGATGCAAGAACATTAGGGTATATAGGCTAAACTCATAGGATGGTAAGGTTCATACTGAGAGGTCATCACAAAGAAGGTTTTGCTTAGGGAGTGCCAAGTTCAAGGGAACGACTACTACCAAAAAACGATTTTCAAAATATTGACACAAAGCAATTGTATAGTCTACTTTCCCCATTTGATTAAATTGATGAGTCCAGATGGGTAAACTCGGTGGTATTTTCATATTTTGAGAGTATGAAAAGATCGTAAAGAGCGACTCTAGGGTGGTCCATTTGTCATAGTTTTTAACCGAGTGCGGCAAAGATTTAATAGTATAACCAAAAAGGTTCATTTTCTGTAAGTTAGTCTACTGAGTCTGGATAAAGAGATAAACCTACGCTTAATAGACGTTTGCCTCATTTTGTTATCAGTACGAGGAGACGGAGTAAACTTGATAATCGTCGTGAAATTCTAATGAGTCACCCAACGACAAACTCAATAGATCTTCATCAAATTTTAACGAGTCAAATGAAGAAAACATGAGGTATATTTTTTAGTTTAATGAGCGAGGAAAAAGAGATAAAGAAACTTCTCATTCCTTCTTCGTATATTTAATGAGCCTGAAGAAGAGGAACACTCGGAGTCTCTTTTTCAGTTTAATGAGCGAGGAAAAAGAGATAAAAGAACTGCTCATTCCTTCTTCATAGATTTCACGAGCCTGAAGAAGGGAAAAACTTGGGGTATCGTTTTTAGTTTAATGAGCGAGGAAAAAGATATAAAATAACTGCTCATTCCTTCTTCGTAGATTTAACGATCCCGAAGAAGGGAAACACTCGAGGATTTTTCAATTTAAGAGTGACAAAGAGTTCCAAAAAAGAAAGTGCTCACACCGTCGTCATAGGAGTTTAACGAGCTCGATGATGAAAACTCGAGGTTTTTTCAGTTTGGCGAGCGATAAAAAAGTTCCTAAAAAGAATGCTCAAAGCTTCTTCATAAGTTTTTAATGAGCCTAAAGAAGTAACTCAAGGTTTTTTTATTACTTTACGAGAAAGAAAAAGTCCCTAAAAAGAATTCTCAAACTATCTTTCTCAGTTTAATGAGCAAGAAAAAGTGAGAAAAAGAGTTGCTCAGATCTTCTTCCTAAAATTTTAGCAATTCTGAAGAAGTAGCTCGAGGATTTTTCACTTCAAGAGCAAGAAAATGTCCCAAAAAAGAAAACACTCATATCTTGTTTGTAGTAGTTTAGCGATCCCAAAGAAGTAGACTCGATATTTTTTGGATTAACGAGCAAGAAAAATACCATAAAAATAATGCTCGATTTTCTTCGTGGTAGTCTAATGAGCCCGAAGAAGGAGACACAAGGATTTTTCAAATTAACGAGAAAAAAAATTACCATAAAAAGAATGCTCAATCTTTCTTGATCTTATGCTTGAAAATGGAAGGGTCTATGCCATGCATTTCCTCATAAGACCAAGGGAAAACATCATGGAAATCCTTAAAAGGGTAGGTGAACCTCGCAATTTCCTCAGGATTGCAGTCGGCTCCAATTTGGATATTTTCCATTATGCCTCTATTGACTGAAATATCGATGAGTAATGTCTTTTAAATATTCCCATGTCCCCTTCCGAATCCAAAGTTTGGATGGTCATATAAATTAAGGGAATGATTTTAGGTGTGTCAAAAGACAGGATTTGCATGGTCATCACGTCTAAATCAGATATTGAAACGTGATGGTGAGAATCCTCCCAAGATCGTTCTTCTAAACACATTATCTCTCAAACAACTTCGTTCAAAGGTAGGACTTGATTGATGACATTTTTGGTCGTGACCAAAGTGACCACAGATTCAGATACAGATTGAATGGCTTGGTAAGCCAATTCAGTTGTTGACAACGGAATTTGTTCTCTGTAAGAGTCAATTTCTGAAGGGGCCAAGAGGATCCAAGTATCGATAGGTTCATGAGGAATAGATGAGACCATAGATACTGTCTGTGGAACCGCGGGTGGTGGGAGAGCAAAACAACCCATAAAGGAAGAGCCCTTCAATAGATCGGCACCGATACTAATGTAAGAGTCAAGAATACCACCCACTAAGGGTATAGAGCCACTAGGTAACAGGGAGTAATATGGGGTGCAAAAGGACAGCTGGTCCACTGTGACAATTATCCCATCCAATGGAAGAGGATGAGGTGAAAGACTGAAGACACAATGGCATTCATGGTAAAAGTCCAACTGTAGCCCAAAATCATATTATAGTCGAGTTTTCTATCCACGACTTTGATATCCACTGTTACCGTTTTCCCACTAAGAGTGATGGGGTAGTCAAAAAGGTAACCTTTTGGGATGGATTTCTGGCCATCGAATGCCTCAAGGGAATTCGACGGTGGAGACAGGGTCGAATAACCCAAGGCGAGACAACATGAAGCTGACATGATGCAGGTTGAAGCCCCCTCATCAATGACAGTTCTATGTAACCCTCGCCCTTTCGAAAATATTTGCACTTGAAATGAAAGTTGGTGTGAAAGGGGAGGTTTACATTTGTCCATGTCAAAAATTGAAAGCATGGAACCCTGAGGTTCGACCCCACCAATTGCCAAAAGTAGAGCTTTCCGTTGTGCTGGACAAGTTTGTAATAAGCGGCGACATAGCTGACAGTGCTTGTGCCAAATCTTCTAAAATACTGTAGTTTAGGGCAAAACGTGCAGATGTATTATATGTTTTGCAACGAAGTGCCCCTTTTGGGGGCGAATCACAAGATCAACATCCGACCTTTCAATATGCAGATCCCTAGGCAATGGTGGGTTTTGACTCGAGGAGGCTTCCTCAACATTAGCAACTGGAGCTCCATAAGTTTTTCTCTGGTTTGAAGATCGACCATTTCAAAGGTGTAAGGGGTAAATGGTCCTTCACTAGCTGAAGGATGATGCAAACCATCCTTTCCCCCTTGTAGGGGTTGAGGTCGGTTTCCAATAAGATGCTACTGCTGTTGAGCAGGGAAAGGGTTGTTTAGGACCACGGGGATCTGGCCACTGTCCTCCTCTTGAGCAAGGAAATATATGCATTCATGGAGACTTAGACAATGCTATGTCATATGGTCTTCCACATAGATTTTGCAAGGGAACTTAATAGCTTTGTCCTTTCCACTATCAGGAGGCGCAATAGTTTTCTACTTTGGGTTGCCCTGCGTGACTGACTGCTCTTCAGAAGGAGTGGTCTTTTTCTTGTTCTTCTTGTTCTTACTGCTGGCTATTTGTGTAGACTGCATAGATTTTATTGCAATGGTAGGAAGAGAAGTCGATTGGGTAGTGGGGTCAACTAACAACTGGGCAATGTGACCACTAATCTATTTTATAGTAGCCTTGAAGGTAGTGCCAATAATATGATCAACATGCGCACTGGGTTGCTGAGTAGCGAAAGCATTGGAGTTTCTAGGGGCATTGGGTATGACGTTGTATAATGTGCCAGACTATGAATAAATCAAATCTAAGTGTTGGGCACAACGAATGGATTTGTCTTCTGTGGCCGCACCACCTAAGGCGACATCTTTAGTGATTTGAGGGAGAAGAGATTTGCAGAACCAATCTACTAATAGATCGTCTGGGAGGGGATCTTTGACTAGCCTCCGCCTATGTCTCCATTCATGGATTTGATCAGAGATGTGGGTGGCAGTGTCTTGACGTAAAGAAGTAAGGAGTTCTTTCCTAGTTTCATAGTGGATGGGTAGCTGAAAGTGCTTTAAAAATTCCATTGCTAAAGCACCAAAGGTATTCATTGACACGCATGGTAACTCAATGTACCACTTGGCTGAATTGCTAGTAAAGGTTCAGGGAAAGAGCCAAATTTGGATACTATCATCCACCTTGGAGCTAGAAATGCACCATAAATGATAGGTGGTGATTTGCGTACCCGGATCCTCCCTTTGCTTCCCTTCGAACTTCAGTATGTCTGTGGGAATTTTTGGCGAGATTGGAGGCCATACTAAGTTGTGATAGATGGGGTCATTGGTAAGTTTGTATAAATTGGGGATGTCAAGCATTGCTAAGAAAGGAAAGGTGTTTGATGACCCTGAATCGGACCAAGGTGATGATAAATGACTTGAGGATCCTTGTGGTCCTCCCATCATATTATTCCCAATATTATACAAATGATAAAGGGAATGATATTTTCCTTGGGGTATAGTCGTATATTGTGGCTTTCCATAGGGGTTTTTAGGCTAGGGGATATAAGTGCCCCCAGGATAAGGAGTGACCCCTGACTCATTTGATTTTGAGAGTGGGGTGCCCAGATGGATTGAGCGAGACCATGTTGAGGGATCCTGCTAGCCACGTAATTAGCCATAGGCCCTTGACTGACATAAGAAGGATTCATGTCAATCAATGAATGTCCGTATTTTCATGTAAACGGAGGGGGAATAGTAATGTTCCCGATCGGTATATGCATATTGGGAATGGTGCCCCCAGGCATTTAAACCTGGGGGTTGGAACTAACTAAGGGATTCCAACCAAAAGGGTTGTTGAAGGGACCCATGCTAACCACACTATATGGGGCACTATAAGGAGCACTATATGGAGTGCTTTTTGATGGTCTAGGAGCTGGCACAAAGGGGGCAGAAACCAGTATATGTTGGGTTCCACTCATATTGGGTGTCACTATAGTGCTTGGACTTGGCACAGTTGGGATAACAGGGTTTTCCATCAAAGGTGTGGTACTAACTGTCAACTAGGGAGGTGGACCAAAAGTGTCCACAAAATCCCATGACCCATTAGTCATCGATGGGAGGGTAGTTATAGGTCCAGTAGAAGACATAGGAGGTATAGGTGCAACTACAATCAAGAGCAGTCCCAATGGATTCATGATCGGGGATTATATGGAGGAATGAAACCTTCAGTAAAGAAATCTTCTGGTAAACTAGAGTCGTGGGATGTCCAAACTGATTCAGTGTGAGATCTTGGAGACTGATTTCTCGAATATGGGTAATTTGGTTCACTAGGGCTTGGCGGATCCTCCACAATTAGTGGGGGAAGACCTAGTAGCTGTCTATATTGATGACGAGGGCCGGATGTAGCCACGGTGACCGATAAATTTTATCAATAGATTTTATAGTGATACTTATTAAAGGCTTGGTGATAACAAGCTAGTGCCTAAAAAATCAAATAAAATACTCTAAAGAAATCAATCAACAAGAAGAGGGTATGACCCTGTATAATAACCACTGTTTGCTAGAGATGAAACCCAGTATCGTAGTGGATAAAAGAGAGAGTTGACCAAATGTACAGTTATGATTACTCTTGAGCTTCACTCGAACCTCAGATTAAGGGGCCAAGTACTCTCATGAAGATGAGAACCCTCCCAAAAAAGAGGACATAGTAGGTTTGTCTATGTTAGGTACCAAGGTAGTCCACCCTATTCACCTTGTGTTCATCCCTAAAAAGTATGGCTGCTATGGTTACCTCAAATCATAGACACCACTGAGGGGGACATAGTCACAAACAATATGCTGTGTGGGCAAGATACTTGAGTCCCCGACTCAGATCTGATATCCTCGAAGGGATCCCCGATACACATAATACCCAAAGGAGATGTAAGGGAAGGTAGGCCAACTTCATTTACAGTCCGATGTTGTATCATATTTAGCTCCACTTTTACTGGAGTGGTCCCGGATAATATGAGTGCAAAAGGATTTCCCTCGTTAGTGACACCAGTCTCAGTGTATGATCTTGGGCAGTTAACTCATAACTGCCTAACCCAATAGCCTAGCCTAAACTAATATATGTTTTCTCAAAAAAGAGTTGTTGATTGATTTTATTATGTAAATTTTAAATGTACTTTGTTAAATTCTTCGGGGGGGGGGGGTGGTGTTGACGTATGAAGTTATGTGGGACTCTAACTCAAATCATGCAAAAACAATGCTTTAAATTTCACTTTTGATGAATAAGTTGCTCCTACAAGGGAGGAGTCATTTATACATCAATATATATACCATGCATCCAATTCAGTAAAACACAAGCACAACCAACAAAACTACAATGCTCTATAACAAATTTTGAAACCAAATAAATGCAGATCTAACCAACTAAGCAGAAAACAACAAACAATTTTGTATTTTCTTTTTTATTAAAAACTTTAAGCAGTAAAGCTATTTCCCTAAAAGAAAAAATTTGTTCAAGAGATAGATATCAATCATACATGCACAACTGCATATCCCTAATCAATCTACAAGAAAATTTCCCAACCCAAGAGGTCACAAAACAATTTGTTTATCAAGAAATGGCTGGCTAATGCACTGTAATAGAGGGTACAAAGAGTTAGTGGCTGCACTAATGCTCTATGTGCAAGGCCACAATGCTTTATAAAGTAGTGTTTACATTGGCAGGGTGTATTAGTGGATAATAGGCTTGAAAAAGAAGGTTGTGGGGATCAGATCTAAGGCTGAGAATTGAGAGAAGGGTGTTGTATAGTCTTGAGTGGTCGGAAAGGGGACCAAGAAGTACAAGAAGGCCTATAAGAAAGAGAGATCTAGGGACTTTCTGGGAAAAAACCGAGAACTAGGTGTAGTCCCCAGTGGAGTCGCCAATTTTGCTATAGGTACTAATGCACGAGTGTTTGGTGATGGAGATACCCTCAAGGATCTTCCCAGGATCCTTGGCAGACAGTCAGATTAGCTGCAACTGGCCCAGAGATACATGCACACATATGTATTAGTGAAATGAAAATTGAAGTAGGAAGAAGGATTGTTACCTCAGGTCTTGGTGTGGTGTTGCTGGAGAGCGCAAAGTAGTAGAGTGGAAGACCCCTCAGCTAGCTCCAAGATCAATACTTGCATATAAACAAGATGAGGAGTAATATCACAACATATAACTTCAACAATCTATATATTAATACATAAGGATATCTAACTGCATACATCTAAGCCACTCATAATCATTAACGTTTCATAAAAATGTAAATAAATTACAATACCAATGCCATGGAGTGGATAACACAATTGCAAAATATTAATGATAGAAAAAAGTGATTACAAACATCGATTGCATTAGCCTTCCCTTACTCTATCTTCTCTCTCTGTCTCTCTCTCTCTTCTTAACCTCTTGAAGAGCCAATGTCTAATACTAGCTTCAACAGTCAATAGGAAATCCTTTCAATAGTTTCAACCCCTTTCACAATGGCCCTAGCCTCAAATATATAGCATGAGAGGATAAGCCTTGCCAAATTCTTCATGAGTTCCTTTGGGCAAAAGCAAAGATGTTTCCATGCTTTAGTGCTCTTTCCTTGTTTGTAGACTCCATTAGGAATAGTAATTCCTCCAAACAGGTTGAATCTGGATGTTTCCTTGCTTTTATGAGCTTACATTGGAGTGAATATAGGGATATTTCTCGGTCAACTTGCTCCTTTGACACATAGAAACTCATTTAAGTTGAATAACTCTCTTCTCGAGGCAACATATAGAGTACCCTAGGGACTAACACACATGATACATGTCTAGGAAGCTTTATAAAACAGGTTGCTAGTTCCTAGAGAGTGTTAGCTTGACAAATAGGCTTGTGAACTTGGTCAGTGTTTCAGTCATCTTGCCCTTCTCCTCTGAGTTGATGAGGAGGTCATTTTCCTGTATAACAATGTTATTATAAATACTGCATCGATCTATGATGTACAACTCCATAGGCAGTATGTTTTGTTTGTGGTGGTTTGTTGGTCATAAGTGTCATAGAGCACCAAGGATGGTGTTCCCCTGGGGGGAGGGGTTTGTAATAGCCCTAGGGTAAATTTTCATGTAATAAAGGACATAAAAGGAAAAGAATAATAAGACTGAGGTCATGGGACATGTATTCCAATCTGAATGTTGGGCAAACATTAAAGTGGGCATCACTTGTGGTTTATTATGGCTATGGAAATTGGCAAAGGCATTGGAAAACGAAAAGAGGCAATAATTGGAATTTAATTATTAAAATAAAAGAAAATATGAGAAAAGGGAGATGAAGAGACACAAATATGCATGGAAGGGAAATTAGAGGGAATTTGAAGGAAAATGAAAGAAAATGGGAAATCAATGATAAAATAGCATTAGCGAAATAATTCATAGCTTTTGGTCAGTTTTGGTTTGGATTAGTTTCAGAGAGAGAGGGATCCAAGAGGAGAGAGCAAGCAAGCCAAGGAAACCAAAGGAAGGGAAACGGAAAGCAAATGAGAAGCAAAGGAAATAAAGGGAGTGCAAGGAGAAGGTTTGAGCAACAACTTCAACATGAGGATTTTGTAGGTAACAGGTTACATACGTGATTTATTTGTTGAGGTATGAATTCATGGTACATGAATTTTATTATTTGGTTTATTTTTTGTCATTTCCATGGCTTTTTTCTAATTTGACAGTGGTTTTAGCATTGCCTTTCCATTTCCCGAATAGCCATGGTGTGATGCGATTCATTATTGGTTGAGATTTGGATGTTAAAATATGTAGCTTTAGTCAAATTCCACTTTGTACAACTCATTTGATGGAGATAATGATTGCATTAAATTCTTCTTTTCAATAAGAAAAAAATTGACCTAATGATCACTCAAATTAGATAAGGGAAAGTGTACTTATGAAGAAAATCTCATGTGTGCATATTTGATAAGGTCAGACCTAAAAGAAAAGTGAACACCCTTAGAAGGCTATAAATACAAGTGTACTCTACCTAATTTGGACATCATCATGAGACATTCGTCTATTCTCTTTCTTGGTTTTTGGCTCGCATTGGTCTGAGGCACATCCATAGAGGAATGGATTCGCTCAAAGATGAAATTGGAGGGTCTGAAGCTCGCATCTATATTTTAAGGTTTTGGGCCTCAGTCACAAGCACAAAATAAAAATGTTTGGACTATAGTCACTTGCTGAATGACTCTTCTATGCGATTGAAGCCTTTCAGTCGTACATACAACATGTTCTCCATGCGACTGGCAACTATGGTTTCTAAGTCTCGGTTACAGACTATAGTAGTTAGCGTATAGGGCCTAGGGAGTGACTGGAACCTTCCCAGCATAATGCATGACTCCTCCTCCATGCGACCATGACCTAAATGATGAAATTTCACATGTCTAAATATTTCACTCAATAACTGCACTGTTCGGTAGTTGACCGCAGATAGGGGTAGTTCATTACAAGCTTCAGGATCATAATTTTGAGTATAAGAATTGTTCATGGATATTATTTTTTTTTTTTGCTGGATAGTTGTATGGACGAAGACATGGATCATTTTAATCTCTTTTTCTTAATAATTCGATGAAAATCTAATAAGAAGAATAATTTGAAAGGGTTTTCCCCATAGTGGGTTTTTCCCTAGTCTCCAAACAATCCTAGTGTCTCTATGTGTGAATTATTTTCTTCTATTGTTCCTTTTTGTTTTGTTGCATTGATTATGATGATATTGTTGTTTTTACATAGTTGCATATGTTTCTGAATAATGATGTAAATCTAAATAATGTAATGATGTTATGTAGTGAATTTAATGTGTAAATGAAGAAATGTAATTATCAAAGCAAAGAACAATATAGCCCTAAGAAAAATTAACATGGTATCATAGGTGGGTTGAAGAAAAGTCATGGAGATCACCCATGTGATGAAACCATTAATGGAAGCAAGAGAGCACAAAGGAGACGTAAAAGAATTCTATGGTTTCAAGGAATCCCTAGGCAATTTGTGTATTAGGCTTTGACACATATTATAAGGGTTTGAGAGAAACCATTGTTTGTGGAAAATATTTGAGATATGAAATCTAGAAACCCTAGCTGGTTCAATGTGAAAATGCTCAAGCACCTGTGTGAGAATTGATGAAGCCCTAGATGGGATAGTATCTATTAGTCTTGGTTTCTGATAAAGTTGGATGAAATAGTGAACGAAATATTGTCATATGGACAAAAGATAGTGATGGATCTTGAAGGTTGGTTCAAGAGGGAGATGATCACCTCTCATTGAAGATAAGTACTTTACGACTTATGATGCTCCTTTGAATATTTACTTTTGACTTATGGATCTAATTATTGTTTTAATTATTACTTATGCTTCTTGCATGTATATTTGAGTATTTGGATGCTTCTAACCTCCTGATGAGTTTTGATAAGTGGATCCATCTTAAGGATCATGGCTAGTGTAGGAAGAGAAGAACTAGCATTGGAAAAAGTAAAGAGGCATCTAATGAAAAGGTGACAAAGTGCTACTAGCTAAGAAGGTGCACAGGTATCTAAACACTACAAGGTGTGTATGGTGTTATGTTTCAGTTTTAATATTGATGACAAGGTAAGCCCTAAGGTATGATGAGAATGTATCCTTCACAACTGGTTCATGCATATGAAAGTGATTTGGATCATGGTTCTTATAATGAAATGATGGACTTGTTAGTAAACAAGTATTTTACCTTTTAGACATGATGAACTTCTTGATTCTATGAAGCTACTTAATATTGATCTTTGATATAGTGGTATACTTGATATTTGGCTAACATCTATCATTTTGAATATCTTTATCCCATAAAGAAGGCTAGAACCTTGATTCTAGTAGATGGTAACTTCACACTATTGATATTGTTTTTGAAAAGCATGGTAGCCATGATGATAGAAGTATAGCAATGAGATTGAGATTTAGGATCTTTTGTTGACCTTGGTTAAGTTTTAATGAGCTTATTAATTATAACATATGGTAAAATTGAATACCCTAATTAAGTTATTTGATAAAAAAGTAATGTTGTGAACATGATTCTTGAAGTATACTCCTATTAGCTAACCCTTGATGAAATATTGATGTCATATATGATGCTAGAATGTTAAGAACATGATGGATATATGTTTGACTTTATGATCTAGTAGATATTCTGATTCATGATAGTACTATAGAAAGGTTGAAGATGACTAAAGTGGCTTCCCATTTCGAGGGAGAATCTCTCCATAATATCCTTACTCTTATTATCATTTTTCTTTACTCTTGAAGTATGATTTATGGGCATGAATAGACAAATATCTGATATTGTTGATCTGCAACAAAGTTATGAATTGAGAAGAGAATTTTTTCTCTTACTTTAAGCCTCAGTCGCAAGGATGGAATTTCAAGGGTGCGATTGTAGCCTCCCAACTGCTTGGAGGAAGGCATATGGGTGTGACTATGCCTATAGGACACAAAAGTGAATATTTTTTCATAAAATCAGAATTACACCTAAAGGAAGTGAGTCCTACAGACATGGAGCAGACAACATAAAGTTCTATGAGCAAGGAATTTTGAATGTTTGACTTAGTATAATGTGAATATATTGACTAAACTTATGTTTGCGGGTGACCAGGATATGCATATCAATATGTTATTATGATTTAACCACCTAGGCTTGTGTATGATGGTATTTGATAAAATTTGCATAGGTTTGACTAGAGTTGGATGATTGATATAGATAAGAAGTATTTGGAATTCTGACATGATGCTTGATAATTATTTAGAAGTTTGACTTGATTATTGAGATATGTTTTGCGCTATAAATCACACTATGATAGAAAATTTGGGATTTTACCTCATGAATAATGATTTGATATGACTTGAAAACAATGTTATGTGGCCATAGTGACTTTCAGTGACTTATGTTGGTATTTTGCATTGACACCATTAGCTTTGATTCAGTGGTTGAAGTAATGATAGTTGTGATTCAATATGAAGTAATCCTAAAATAAATGGATGAGACCTGCATGACTTATTCTTGGTGTATTTATTTGCATCTAGTGACTTATATTATGATCGTGAGGATCAATCGATGAAGTTTGGATTGATATTTCTTGGTAGATGACAACTTGTTGGCATGATAATAGATAAATTCATAACTTGATATTTGGATGTGAGCTCTACTTGTCACTTGGTCTAAAAGAATTTATTATAACGATATTGATGAGTTTGATATTAATTTTGATGTGGCATCTAAAAGCTGACTTAGTTGATTTTATTTCACAGTATTGATTTATGTAAGGTTGAGAAATTGGTTTGGTAAAGTGCTATGTTTGCAGAAAGCATTGCATGAAGCAAGCTCCTTGATCTAGATATGGTCGCATTGACAATTATCTGCTGAAGCCAAGAAGATGTGTTAATCCAAGATGCTACTTGAAAAGTGGTCCAAGGTATGACTTTGATTTTGATTTTATATATTGATGGTCTACTCTTGACAGGTAATGAGAATCTAATGATAAAAGTAAGAGGGAGTTGGCTTCTGAAACTCAAAATTATGAATCATGACATGAAGAATCAATTTCATAATTTTGGAAAAGAAAATCTATTGATATTGAAGAGTTTTTGGAAAGTGGAAATGAAAATCCGTGGACACTCCGATTTAATTTCAAAAGGTTGTGAAGAGATATTGTTGAACTTGACTTAATACCCAACAATTTATTGAAGCATTGATGTTTTGTTCAACGCTTCATACACATTGAGTTTCCGCCAAACACCCAGTTGTGGGCTCGAAATGACCATTCAACATTATAAGGGATACCACCTGGTCGGGAACTTAAAGCATCTCTTTTTCATTGAAATGGTGGTTCCGACTAGTTCGATTGGGTCAAGTTCGCTTCTCTCTATCTCTACTGGCTTAAAGTATGACTTTCACCTACCAATAGAGAAGAGACATCAGGATGACTCTTCATGCTGATCAGGCAAGAAAGTGACCCTTAAGCTGACTTTATGGCTCATCCAAACCACTATAAATACTGCCCCTGTATGAGGGAACTTCTAAGATGCGTAAATTAAAGCTATAATGCAAAGTCTAATCCAGCATGCACCTAACCCATCTCGATTGAAGGAAGGATTAGTCCTTCTCTCAATCAAGAGCAAGCTAAAGGATGGGAAAAGAAATAGAAGCATGTTGGAATTGGAATAAGATAAAGGAAACACATAAGGGAAATAGTTTCTGAGAGGAATTCAGATTTTCCACAGTGTTCATCTTTACATTGGTCGACGTTTCGAGTCTAGACCAAGACTCAGATGTAACAACAAGCCATCTGACAACAAGCCTGGGTCACGCAGCTGGTTTTCAATTAAACACCGAATCTCTACGCAGGAACAAAGCAAACATCCTCAAAAACGCAACGGAAATTGGAGCAGACAGCATGTGGAGCGCCCCTCCTCACAGGTATGTAACTGATAACATCTCAATTAATAACAAGGCTAATATAGATAGGTTGGTAGTTGATAATCCAAATATTAATAATAAGTTAGATAAGATGAATATAGAGAGCAGTTACAAAAACACTATTCTGAATAATAAGGTAGATAACCATATAATAAAAACTAACACTAGAATTGAAAACCTGGATTCTATAACTATGAACAAAAAAGTGGTTAATATCTCCTCTTATGATCTAAAAAAGGAAGAAGCAGAGGTCCTTAACAAAGGTGTAAATTTCACCTTGGCCCCTAACAAAATCCCCAATGAAGAAATCATTTGCAGCTTAGAAGATGGAATCAAGATGCTTAAAGATGAATATAAAGAACTCATTAGACAAGAGTGTGCCGTTATCCTAAGAAAAGCCAAACCTCCTAAAAGAAACCTAAACCTTGAGCAACTTAAAGCCATAAAAAGTCTTAGAAATAATAATGACATTGTAATTCTGAAGGCTAACAAAGGCGGCGCCACTGTCATAATGAATCATGAGGACTACGTTAACAAAATGAAAGACCACTTATATAATAGTGGTAGCTACAAGAAATTAGAGAAAAACCCCATCTCCAAAATCTCGAACCTGGTAAAGAAAGCCATTAAAGAAACCAATCTTGACGATAAACTAAAAAAGCGACTGACCCCTAATAGTGAGATCACACCTCGGATTTATGGAGCCCCTAAAATACATAAAAAAGAAGTCCCCTTAAGACCTATAGTCAACACTATAGGGTCACCCATTTATGAGTTAGCAAAATATGTTGCTAGCATTTTATCCCCGCTAGTTGGCAAGACTAGCTCTTACATTAAAGATTCCAATCAATTTGTCAAATTTATTAAAAATACTAAATTAGATCCCGGAGATAAAATCGTTAGTTTTGACGTAGTCCAGCTCTTCACCAAAATTCCTCTAGATGAAGCAATTCAAGTGGTTAAAGAAGTGGTAGACCCCCAAACTGCAAAATTAGCTGAAATCTGTGTTTGTTCCACCTTCTTCTCCTTCCAAGGTGAAATATTTGAACAAACTTCGGGTGTTTTCACCGATCGTAGCAAATCTTTTCTTGGAAAAAATTGAGAAGAAGGCTCTGGATACATACCCATTAAAACCTAAATCTTAGGTTAGGTTTGTGGACGACACCAGTGTCAACTAGCCTCATGGTGATAATGAACTTAATAAGTTTTTGAACCATCTTAATAGCATATCTGAAGACATCAAATTTACAATGGAGATAGAAGAGAATAATTGCATACCATTCTTGGACATTCTCCTCATAAGAAGAAATGATGGTTCCATAGGTCATAAAGTTTTTAGAAAGAAAGCTCATACCGATAACTACCTGCATGCTGATTCTCACCACCACCCAGCTCAAAAGATGGGGGTACTGCAGACCCTTTTCACTAGAGCTTGTAGAATCTCTGATGAAAACCATACTGAAGAGGAGATTACTTACCTAAAAAGAACATTTGCCAACTTAGGGTACAACAATAAAAGCATATTCAAAGCCATTCAAAAGGCCAAATCTAAAAATAATAAAAACAAGGCAAAAGACCCCTTGACTTCGAATGCCTACCTTCCATACATACAAGGAGTCACTGACAAGATAGCTAAAATCCTCAAAAAGAAAGATATAAAGACTGCATTCAAACCCTGGTCAACCATCAAACAAAGAATGAAATCAGTTAAGGATAGCCAAGAACAGCTTCAACAGAAAGGGGTGTATATCATCAATTGCTCATGTGGAGAACAATATATAGGGGAAACAGGTAGGTCTGTGAAGATTAGGCTCAAAGAGCATAGTGCAAATATCCGTAATGAAAGAACTCGCTCTTCAGCCTTAGCTGAGCATGTAGGTAAAACTAATCACCATATATGCCTTGAAGACACTAAAGTCATTGCCAATGAAGAGCACCATTTCAAGCGAAAGGTTAGAGAAGCTATTGAAATCATAAAACACCCGTGTGACCTTAATAGGGATGGAGGCTTGGAAATTAGAAAAAATTGGAACTCTTTGCTCACCCCCCTCGAATAATTCATCTCTCCCTTCCTTCTCCCTCTCCCTCTCCCTTCCTTATCTTGGTTGTTCCTCTCTTAGTCAAGGCTTCATTCAAAACCATAAGAGTTTTGACCTTTTAGCTCTTCCTTAATCAAGGTTAAATCCTCTGGATGCCTAATCAATCATCCTTTAGCTTGGTCTCTTAAGAACTCCAAATAATATTACCTTTAATTAAAATATATTAATGGAATAAGCAGCATACATCTATTCACATTTTAATTTCAATCATGCATGCATAGATAATAATAATAATCCTTATCAGCATTAAAAACATAAACTTATAACATGAGTCCTCCAAAATACTTGAAACTAGGTTAGATATAGAACTCAGTAACTAGCTTGATCAATTAATAAAATAACATATAACTAATTTCTCTATTTAACTTTAATAAATTAGCAACATAGTAAATTAATAAACGAATATTGTAAATCAATGAATAAACATAATAAAGTAGCAGCATAATTAACTTGGATATAAATAATTTATAAATCAATAGATAATAAACTAATATGTATATTAGTTTATTAGTTTATTATCTAATTAGCTTGGATATAAATAATTTATAAATGAATAGACAATAAACTAATATGTATATTAGTTTATTATCTAATTAACTTGGATATAAATAATTTATTAATCAATAGATAATAAACTAATATGCATATTAGTTTATTAATTAATAAATAATAAACTTACATACATTAATAATAAATTAACAAATTAATTCACACATTTCTATTCTATTAATAAATTAACAATACAATAAACTTATTATATCATGACCTTTTATGAATTAAATAAATGTATTAATTTATGGTTAAATAAATACATTAATTTATGGTTAAATAAATGTATGTATTTATGGTTAAATAAATGTATTAATTAAATTAAAAAAATAAAATAAAAATAAAAATTAATTAAAAATTAATTAAAAAAATTTATGTGGTCGGCCTAACTGTCTCTACAGCAAACCTATTACATATTTATCACAACCCCTTTTTTCTTTTCTCCGTATATCTGTCCTGATGATGAGTCTTGGTCTAGACTCGAAACGTCGACCAATGTAAAGATGAACACCGTGAAAAATCCAAATTCCTCTCAGAAACCACACCACAGTAATCTACAATCCAAAAAAGAGAAATAGTTCCATGGTCTAATCCTTGTTCAAGAAAATGCATTCAACTAAATGGCTATTGTAATGCCTACTTAATCTTATCATGAAAATTTTACTAGGGTTTAAATCACCTTAAAATATTGACTTATAATTATCAAGAAATATTGGTACATACCTACATTGGTGAAACTATAAATTTAGTACTGATATAAATTTTGTTATTATTCCCAAATTTTTAAATTTTGAGAAGACACAGTCCTCTCCAATTAATTACCAATTTATATATTCATCTCTCATCCACAAATTTTCCGCTCATATTTACTTGGGAGAAGACATGGTCCTCTCCAATTAATTACCAAATTATATATTCATACCTCATCCCCAAAATTTCCTCTCAGATTTACTTGGGAGAAGACATGGTCCTCTCCAATTAATTACCAATTTATATATTCATCCATCATCTCCAAAATGTGCTCTCATATTTACTTGGGAGAAGACATGGTCCTCTCCAATTAATTGCCCAATTTTATATTCATATCACATCCCCAAATGTCCTCTCATGTTTACTTGGGAGAAGAGAAGTCAAATGTAAGGATGCGGGAGTAGTTATGACATTAATGAGAGGTGGTTGATGTGGAGAGGAGAAGGGGGAGTATAAAAGGGGAAGGATGATGGAAGGAGGGGGGGATCCTTGGCTTGATTTTGTATTGGTTTGGTTGTGGTTTTGGAGGATTTGTTTTGAGAGTAAGGTGGGAAAGAGAGAAAGGAGATAAGGAGAGTATTGTTTATCTTGGACACACTACATCTGGTTGGACTTGGGCTCAGAGGGCTAGGGAACTTGTGGAGGTTTCTTGGGCTAGGAATTACTTCCTAGTTGGCTAGGAGGTAAATCCAGTCAGTAGTCAAGAAGAGCATCTCAGCCAGATTAGGAGCTCAGAGGCATCTCATCCAGGCTATTGGAATAGGTATTCCTCTATTTATAGATTACTCATGTAAGTGATTGAAATGAAATGCCCACTATTTAATTGTAGGAAAGAAATTTTAATGGAAAAATATCATCGATTAAATGTTTAGTTAGAAATGAATTATTTCCCATTTTATTGTATTTGAAATTAGAGAATTTAGTTATGTTAGAGGACCCTAGGATGGAATCCTCACACGTGGTATCAAAACCCAGATTCAAAACCTGGACCCAAAACCCACTAAACCCAAATTTCCGCTATAAGAGCTTGTAACCCTCACAATTACTTGTAATCTTTATCTTTATATATATTATATATAATATAAATTATCTATATATAACATATTATATATATATACATATATATATATATATAATATATATATATAATTTTAGATTGAATATGACATACAGAGGCCAAGCTATGTACAATGTTGTGATAGATATTGTGGGGGGAGCTATAGGACTAGCAATATTGTACTTATGCTAGCTCATTTCCACCCTCTTCTAAATAATTGGTTTTGGTATCAGCTCGAAAGGAAATTGGCATATACATGCTTGCTTGGGTTGCTTGATGTTCCCATTGGTGAACATGTTATCACAAATTAATCTAGATTTGCTGCCCTTTCCATCTCTCATTACAACCTCCCGCAGAGAGAAGTCAATAATGGATTGAGATCTAGTTGCCATGCTTCTTTATGCCATAGTTGTCTCAATTTGTACACCTATATGGGAAGAGGTGATATTCCAGGGATTCATGTATAGACCATACCCCTCACTCTTTTACATGTGTATCTCTAGCTTCAATTCCAAGCTCGATCTTCCTACATACCTTTGCTTCTGCTGGTAGTCCATATTTTCATGTTTTCCTAAGAGCATCAGTAACAAGCTTATATGTATAAGATCTTGGAACAGAGTCCTAAACAACCATTTCCATCAATACCTTACTACCTTCTTCCAACCAGTCCTCCTTCACATAATGCATGACCAATTAGTGTATAAGAACTACAAGTGGGAGATATGTTATTCTCCTCCATCTTATTCAAAATTTCCATAGCTTTATCTACTTCATTCATAGTGCTATAATATCTGATGAAGGAATTATAAGTAACCTTGTTAGGAGCACAACCATCCTGATGGATGTGTCGGAAGATCTCCAAGGCCCTATCGATTTTGCAATTCCTACAAAGGCCATCAACCAAGCAATTGTAAGTAACAACGTCTGACATAAAACCATCGTAACACATCTCTTTAAACAAGCGATTTTCTTCCTATAATCTCTTATTAACTGCCTTCCAAATACTTGTATGCATACTTTGTTTGCAATAATAGGTGATCTGAATAGTTTAGGTGAAAACATCCAGAGGGCATCTAGAGCCCGACATTTTCATCTAATAAAATAGAAATCTCGCTTTGCTAAAATTCCCCATCTTACTCTCACTTTCTTCATTCCTTCCTGTTTTTTTCACCTCGATCCACATGTCAAGATGTGGATACTCAAATGTAGTGGAAACAATTTTACCTCAAATTCGCAGAAAATTCAATCAAAACAGCCAAAATATGACCACTCAAATGCATGGAATGGAGGGTTTGCTATTCAATGCACAAACCTATATCGAACAGGCAAAATGTGAGTAACCCAATGCCTTAGAGAATACAGTTTTAACTTTAGTTCAGGGACCAGTTCAAACAAACTAGGCAATTAATTCGAGCAAGACCGCAATTTAATGATGCATGCTTGAACGCAGTTACAATGTGGTGACAGAGAAGCTAATGATATTGTAGGTGATCGAATCTGGTTTGCAATGGAATTGTTTCATTCGATAAAAGCAAACCAATATCTCCTTCACTAGACCTTGTTCACCCAAGACTTTTATGACAAAGGTCATAGTTTTTGTTCTTACAAGACCACTTTCTTTTCTTGCCATTTCATGGAGGAACCTCCATAACGTTTTTAGTAGGATTTCCCTCGCTAGAGTCCATGCTATCTCTTGGCAGGTAAACTAAACATGCGCAAAGCCATCTTGTTTTCCAGCGCATGAATAGAATCTTAATGCTTTACCCACACCTTGTTTAACTGGCAAAGGATTTCTAAGACCTCGGGATCCTCGTATAGATTGATCTTGCTAGGCCTCTTTCCAAAGGCGTCTCTCTATAATGGGGAACCTTTGCTAGAATCCTTCTACGTAATCTCTTTGAGAAACTTCTTTGAAGGGTTCTGAGTACTTCGCAGACAATATCATTGGTCAATGTTTTGAGGCCAAGCCCATCGAGACCCACTTCTATATCGTCTATCTAAATAATAATTTCCATGATTTTGGCAACATTGCATGAAAAAAATAATGCATTCTGAAATGTGTTTGTGCGAACATATTTAGGTAACATTTGGAGTTGTTTAATTTTCCAATTCTTGGCAAGTGGATATAGAAAATGTATGAAATGCAAAGAGAATCAGTCGTGTTTCTATGAACAAATTAGTAGGGGATGTGTTTATATATTTGGATTGTGGTAGGAACGAACGATTCAATTTGAAATAATACAGAGGTTGGGTGCATGTTCTCAAAATCAAATGCCAAAACATTGTAATGGTTTACCTCGCCTTCAGAATTTGCTCCTGCTATAATGCGTCATTTTATACGGAGACATTGTAGAAGCTGGTAAAACCTTCTAACATCATGCTCAATTCCCAACTGATGCTCGAAAGTCTATGCCAAGGAAATTTAAACTCAGGGTATTGTAGCTTTCCAGCTTTCCTGTAGTAGTAGAAACCCTTTTGAAGGAAGTTGATACCATCAGTGAAGTTGAACTCCTTCTGGAGAGCATTGGCAAGAAGGAAGACGTACACTGCCATCTGGGATTGAGCCTTGTGCAGACAGAGGACTGGTTGCAGTTACCAGGCTATTTGAAAGGTATGGATTTCTGAGGTCCAATATTTATGATTTGATTCAAAAACATAAACCTTTACTAAAATGCTCCGAGTCTGAATTGGAAAAGACCCTAAAAACCCTCGAGGTTTATGGTCTAAGTAGAGAGACCTTGCCACTCTTTTTGCATTCCTACCCCTCTGTTTTGAACGTCGACTACTTGAATGAATGGCACCATCTTTTTTTCTAGACTTCATAAATACCCAAATAGAGAGGATATTATTGGGACGCTCTTAAATTATTGTGCAAAGTTCGGTTTGGAACCTGTTGGTCCACTAAACTATGAAGAAAATGTGAAATTTTTGTTGGATCATAGAATTGGATCCTCTTATATAGGTAGATGCTTGGATAAGTGTCTCTTGTTATTCTTCTTGAACAAACACACTAATTTAGAAACAAAGGTTAAGGTTTTAAGGGATACAGGAGTTAACAAGGGGACCATATATCTTGTTTTGAGGAAGTACCTGAATTTCGTCTCTTATAGAAGAGAATCTCTGGCTTCGAAAATCGAGTATCTCAAGAGCATTGGTCTAACAGGAGAGGACATAGATCAAGTCTACTCCACATTTCCTGCATTATTGGCTCACAACATCGAAGACAAGTTGAAACCATTGGTTACTGAGTTGGAGAGCTTGGGCTTCACTGGTCATCATCTTGTAAAAACAATTGTGCACAATCCTCATGTATTTTCGATGAAGATGGGTGGGGATATGTCAAGGTGTGTTTCATTGCTAAATAACCTGAAATGTAGAAAACCCTTGCAAGACAAGATGTTGAGAGAGGTCATTATAACAGGAAGTAGATGGGTGAATGCACGCCTTGAATATCTCATTAAACAAGGATTGCCACATAGGGAAGCCTTCAAGTTGCTAGAAAAGGATCCATGCATTATTATGTATGAATTGCAGTCTATAAAAAAGAAGGTTAATTTTCTGATTGGTGACATGGGGTTCCCTATTAGGAACCTAGTAGAAGTCCCTAATTATTTGGGTGTAAATTTTCATAAGCAGGTACTTCCTCGCTACAAGCTGATTGCCAATATTAGATTCAAAGGTGCTCTTGGTGTGGAAGTTACATTGAAAAACTATGATGAAACTTACACGCAGACAATTTTATAATAAATATGTATGGCCCTATCCAGACTGTGAAATGATTTTTGGAAATTATGTCAAGGAAGAAGAAAAACAAAAAAGGAAGATAGCCTTAAACATATTGTCTTTCAGCATATTGGATGTTTGTAATATTCTTTCTTGTTGGTGTTTTTGCTTAATTGATTGTTGTGGTTATAACACTAAATGGGATCTGCACTGACAACATTAAAATTCAAGGGCAATGCCTTAGTTCTTCAACCTTATCAACTAAAGCCTAATCAGGCTAGCATACACTTTTTATTGCCCTGTGTCAATCATTATGAAAGGGACCTTTGTAGTCAAAAGAATATGGCATTCCTTGGGAGCTATGAAACACAGTTTGATATCAAAAAGTGACTTCCTACATTGAGGGCCTTCTTTCAATGTCCATAGATGGTTGCTATTTAGTTTCAATATGACAAGTTGCTAGCTAATATAACATGGTTCTCACCCAAAAACATTTAAATAATAATAATAATAATAATAATAAAATGATGATCAAATATTCAGAGACTTTGTATGACAATTCAGACAAGAGATTGGGTGAGACTTGTAATAATTAAGCAAGAGAGTTGACTTGCTACATGCCACATTGATTGGCTTTTCCCTTATAGCGTGAAGATATTTTCAACAAGGTTGAGATGGGCATGAAGATCATATTAGTTTGCAAAAATAAAAAAATTGTGAGGTAGTTTAAGGTTGGCCTTAGGAAAATAAATCATTTGAAAGGCGAGGTAGACATGCAATGAGTAGGAATGACAATGACTAGTCATCATAATGTATAATTAATTGAGCAGTTCATGATGTCATGACTATAGAGGAAGGGGTTGTATGCCATGATATATTGAACAAATATATATTATGGTAGAGGGGACCTCAATTAAGAAAGTGCATCCTTTGTCCTTGTCCTTGTCCTCGTTAGATCAAGATAAGAACATATAGTGCTTTGAGGTGGTAATAATGGATCATATTATCTTGAGTGAAGAACACAAACATAATTAACATGATTTTTTCTAGTGGAGGTAGCACAAACTCGATTCCTTCTAATCATGTACGAAAGCAAATACATAGACAAAGGTTTGCATAGCAGACATCTGGTAGTTTATGGAAGGGGGGCTATCAAATGCCAAGCCAGTGCAAATGTTCTCATCTCTGGCCTTCAAGGCCTCAGGGTTGAAATGGTCAATGATGTGATACTAGTGGGAGCGGAATTAGTGACTTTGCATGACCAATCAAATGTTGAAAGGTAGGACTTGTATGCCAATTTTCTATTTTACTGAACCTGATATTGGCAAAAACAAGGTAGTTTCTTGCTGTAATAAGTTGCAGAAATTAAATGTTGGTGTTGCAGTTTAAGTTTTTACTAAATCTAATATATGATAGCAACACCTCTTTTGTTGCCAGGCAATTTCGTTGATGCCTAATTTCCTAGGAAATTATGGAACTTCCAAGTGGTAATGGATTCCATATTCCATGCAACTGTAAGGGACAGTGTTCAGAGACATAGGTGTCAAGAAAGCAGTTGAATAAGAATGATTTCTGTCATAATCATAAATCGTCAATTGCTCTAATCAAATCCAATGTTTGGCGACTGTTTGGCAGTATGTTTTGTGACTTTGGGACAGAGCTTAATGTGTTTGATGTGAATGCCATGGAAGCATAGATGGGCATCATTTCTTCTGCTCTAACTACAATCCTACTCTTGTGTCATGTGTGGTTGATGATGAAAGGCTCCATTTCAAGGATGGTGATTTTGTTGATTTCTCTGAAGTTAAAGTTATGAATGAATTCAGTGATGGGAAGCCAAGAAAGGCAGAGACTGGAAGACCATATTCTTTCCACGTCCATGAAGATACCACTAACTTTTGGATGCTATGAGATGGGTGGCATAATCACTCTGGGAAAGAAATCCAAGCTCTTAAAGTTTCATGCACCGAAGGAAGCACTTGAAGGTCCTAGCGAGCTTCTTCTCAATGATTCTCCATGTTTGATTGCCCTCCCCTTGTACACTTGGTTGTATGAACCCCAGATAAATTTGTTCATAAATTTGGGTGTTCAATTTTCCATCTTAGGAAGATGCCAATATGTCATTCATGTGGCAAAGGTTTTAAAATGATAGCTCGCTAGTTAAGATGGATGTTAATGTTGTTGACTGTAATGTATTCGAATATTTTGCAAGTGGTTTCAGTGGAGTGTTGTATCCCATGGCAGTTATATTTGGTGGAACCATTGGGCAGGAGGTTGTGAAAGAATGTCCTGGAAACTTTCATCTACTTTTCCAGGTTTTATTTTTGCCTCTCTAATATATCCCACCCTTTTAATTATTTGATTCATCTCTCTCAAGTTGATGAAATTGTACATTATATCATTTAGTTTTATATAGGTAGCAGAGCATGCAATTATTGTATGATGGTCTCTTTGCCTAAGAACATTAATTATTTGTATTCTCATTCTATTCCTATACTTCTTTACGGTTTTTCTATTTTGATTCACTGAATCTATTTTTGTACAACCCCTTGGGCCAGGGTACACACTGCAATTTTGAATTGTCTTCTTTTCTCTTTTTCTTTTCCTCGCTTGAATATTATAATATATATATTATAAATATATTATATAATATATATATATATATATAAATATAAATATTATATATATATAATATAATAAATATATATATTATATTATATATATATATAATATATATTATATATATATATATATATATATATAGATATATATAATATATATATATAGATATATATATCTATATATTCTCTAATCTATCTATTATAAATATAATATATATATATAATCCTAAAGAAATGCATCAGGCACTTACCTTCATTCTGAGAATGGTAACCAGGTTAAACCAGATTAATTTCATGATAATCATGGTAGTCAACAAATGGCTCATGAAAGCATCATGTCATGTTGGATTATATAGGCCTGACCCATGTCCGGAAGAATTATTTAGCCAAGCAAATCCCGCAGCCACTGGCCCTTTCGGAAAGAGCTCGTGAAGCGCGGACTGAGGTCTCACTCGAGGTAGCAGGGGAGGGTGTTCGAACTAGGTTTCCGGACCTTTGGGATGTCTGGATGCGATTTGGATGGTTCGTGCTCTATTCTACAGCTTCGCATTGTGCTATATTCGCGTGAATCCTGAATACCCCGCACAGTCTATAGATCTAATATAGTGGATGAAGTATTTCAACGTAGATCTATTTTTATTGGGGTCTTTAAGCAAACATTTATCACTTTCATTCAGTTCGTGTATTAAGATTAAACCCGACTCACAAGTATTCAATAAGCATACATGCGCAGATCAAAACAGTTTCATTCACCATAAAAGAATATGGTTGCGATAATTTAGATTTAACATAGAATTCAAAAGAAACTTATCTCTGTTTCCACTTATCACCCTTACATCCAGATCTACCCTGCGCACTCAGCTGCAGGGGTCCGCGCACACAGCTGCGGACTCTTCTAGTCCTCTACGTACATAGCTACAGAGCCTCTATCCTCTACCCAAACACCTGACTCGGACTTACATACGCTTTCAGAATGCTCTTCTCAGACACCCATTACATATCAGATCTCAAAATCATACCAAAACTTAGCTACTCTACCCATAGAGCCTCGCTCTATTCATACCTTTCCATGGACCGTGATCCATGGGCGGGCCGACTCATCTTACATTTCTTTAGATTATTTTCGAGTGGACTACTCTTTTGACTTTGACTTATTACAAATCACGCTCTGCGCATCTTGCGAAGTCTTTGCCCCGCTCGTACCCCAAAATTGCGGGCTTCAAGCCCCATACCCGCTGCGCGGGGTTTCCACTACTCAGTTGGTGCATCCAACTTTGCGCGGAGATTGGTCAACAACTTCTGTGCATCGCTTGTGCTAGCAGAAAACTCTTCCGTCATGTGCTACATCCATTCCACATGTGTCACCGACACGTCAGTCCCTGTCCCTGCTATCTCCATAGTGGCAGACTCAGCCTGCATGTGGGCTACCTTGTGCTCTATGGTGGGTGAAACTGCAAATGCCTCATCCAGCCATGGCTGGAGATAGGCTTTAACCATTGCTTCCTTCTATCTAGTGGCATCGGCTTGGATTTTCATGTCCTGCACCTTCCACATCTTAGCCAAGCATTGTGTGATAGCAATGGTTTGCGCGGTCCCTCTAAGCTGATCATAAGCTTGCTGGAGCTCCCAGGCCTCAGATTCCAATCGACGAAGTGTTGGATCCTCCTAAAGGGCGGTGAGCATAACAATCGACTGAGTTAGCAGCTTGGTACATTCCGCCATTGACTGTGTGAGCATTGCGCACCCCATAGTAGTAATGTTCTTGCATTGCTCTAGGATCTCTGGTGGCATTGATGGTGGAATCTGCAGTCTTAAGTCTACGATCTACACACTAAGCTCTAGCTGGATCCACACAGCCTCCTCCTTTTTCATTCGGAACCCAGTAGCCAGTTTACAGATTTGTGTCTCAATGGGCAAGTCCCCCGCAATTTCTAACTCCTGGGCACTCGAACAGGCTTTCGATACTACCTTCTCCATCTACTACTTTTGTGTGACTGCTTCGTCGTGTTGGAGTCTCAGCTATTCGATATTAATTTTCTGCTCTTGGAGTACTTGGTTTGTGCGACCAACCCTGGCTCGGAGTTCGATTATGGTGCTATCGTGTAGTTGTTGCAAAATTTCACATGGTAGAGCAACCACGTCCAGTCCCAACCCTGTGAGTTTCTCTAGCACAACTCGGTCCTCTGTTTGGGTGGGGATCAATGCTCCTATGGGAATTGGGATAGAATGAACCATTTGGGCTTTTAACAATGGTTCCAGAACTATCATATTGGAAACCACTGCAGTAGCATTGGCACCTACCCACGCAATTCTTGATCCTAGTTCATGGAGCTGTGTGCAGAGTTCCCTAAACATAATCTGTTCCTCTGACAAAGCCTCATCGACTGCCTCCCGAGCGACATCTCAAATGGTGTTCTCCTTCGGTTAACGTGGTCACTCCGCTGTCTATTTTAGACGACTTTGCCTTATTTTGTGGCTTCGGCCACTTTGATGGCGCTGACCGCTTCAGAGGTGAATCTGTGCCTGTTGCTGCTGGTTCATCCGCGACCATCTTAGGGGTTGCCTTCTGACTATCCTTGTCTATTGTTGATGACACCCCTCCTGGTGGTGTCTTTTCTGCAGCCGCCCGAGCTGCCTCCCGTGCTGCCTTAACTTCCATGGTGAACTGTTCATTGCGCTTTTGCTGTGCAGCCCGCTTAGCTTCCTCCTTTTGCTACCTGATAATGGCCTCGTTGTGCTCTATCGTTGTCAGTCTGTGCCATACCAGTGGCCAAGTATCCAAAATCCCATCAATAACATCGTCAATAACAATAAATCAGAGTGAGGTCCTTGCCTGGGCCGGGTCCTTACGCACCCTGATGTAGAGACGATGCATGTCTGCCTTAAATTCGGCAATATGCTTCATGCTTTCATAAATCCCATTGGATAGTTAGTAAGGCATTAATTCACTGATGCACATTCGCGTCCATTAAGACCCAAAATATTTTGATATTTCAAATTTGTCCCGCATCCCTTGTGGCCCAAAGGGAAGCATATTGAGTGACTTCCGGCCATTCCAAGTCCAAGACCAGAAACTGGCTTTCTTCGGGTAAGTCGATGGCGACCAACATGATGGAGAGGAGCAGTCACACATAATGGAAAGTCTTGCCTTCCTCTTGCACTTCGCAAGAGTTGGTCAAAAACTCTTCAAAAAGGAACTGCAACCAATTGAACCGTACGCTAGTTTCACATTCCTCAGCAATTGCGATAACTACAGCAGGAACCTCAGTTCCATTACATTTCCTCATTACTTTCCCTGTCAGCAACTAAGTGGCAACGTGAACTGCATTGTCTGAGATACTGTCAATGATGTACCCTCGCTGTCCCTTAGCGAGCTGATACTTATTTTTCAGTCGCTCTATCATCATGACATCGTTACTTCTATCAGTAATTTCCCAGGGGTCTCGTCTGTCACAGGGAAGGTGCAAGACCCGATGAATAAGTTCAGCTATGATACTGACAGGTTTGCCGACCCATAATATTTGTTCATGAACTAAACGGAGCAACTGCTTTATGACCGACATGGTAATAGGAGGCCGGAGAAAGTGAGGAATCGACAAGAGACAAAGCAACTCGGCTTTGTCCACCTTCTGCAGCCACTCCTTTGGCTGTAGCGTTGTCACCATTCCTTCTAAATTCCGCTCCATTAGTGCGTCTGTCGCCAAGTGGGGAAATTTTACTATATCTGCAAGGTCCCAATATTCGAACTTCATTGTCGCAACACGGCCAACCACCGAGTTTTCCACTGGGATGGATTTTGGTAGAGACAGGATAATGATTACAGGGTCGACTTCATCTATGTTGGCAGGTACCTTCGCCTTCCGCTTGCTTGGCAGCACATACTTGGGTCATTGCACTGGTTGTATGGGATCTTCCTTAGGGTTTACTTCTTTGATATATGTGGGAGACTCTTCTGCTTCTTTGTCGCTGTCAATTGTAACAGTTTTACCCTTTTCCGCCATTGTGAATTTTCCAAAGTGCAGGTGTCGTGGTGACCTCCTTACTGATTCTAGAACCTGAGGGTCCTTCCTAGTCCTCAGTGTCCGTGGTGATTTAGGGAGCTTGGCTGCTTGTAGTGAAGCTTGCTGTGGGTTATCGGTGGTAGGGTTGTGTGCTTTGAGGATTGCTTCCTGGTAGTGCTTCGGTGGTGTCTTAAACCATAGACTTTCTTTGAATTTCTAGTCACTCATCTTGCACTTGCTCCTAACCCATGATGGCTTTCTTGTAGGATGGTAAGACGTGGTGCTGTGATCCTTACTATGATTATATATGATTCAGAATTTAAGATTGGCTGCTTGCCCTTGCGACAGCTCATCAATATGATTTTGGCGGTTATTCTTTTGGCTTAATTACCCACTGCCCACTCCATGGTGCTTTAAATGGGTCATCATGTCATGAACAGTACCTGCAACGGTCGATTTCCATCTTTCCTTCGCGGCCGCGAAACCCTAGGATCGCAAATGCAGTTTTTGTATGTATGCTAAGGTCATCTCGTGCAGCTTCATAGCAGCCTGGTTTATAGTCTCACACCCTCTTTCAACTGCATGGGGTGTTGGGACTAGTCCTCCTAAGAATAGTCAAGCGGGCGAACCCCTCATGTGGGTCTTTTGTTTCTTGACTAGCCTGGCTGGGAGCACCTTCTCCATCCCCTTGATTCTGCTAATGTACGGTCTTGTTCTTTTAGGTGCCAGCGCAACCATGCTAGTGGGGTCACTGCTTGTAGCAGGGTAGGAGAGCCAACCATGCCCATTCTTTCATTTGCTCCTTTGCATGATCCATGTAGGCAGATTCTAACTGTAATTTGTTAATAGCTTTATCCAGCTTCACACTCTATGCACATAGTCTGGCCCCTATTTCTTCTAACTTACCTAGCTGCACCTTACCGTGCCAAATGGCTGCTTAGAGTTGCTTAATTCTGTCATGGATATTGGCACTGATAGGGTGAGCTGTATCCAAGAGACTTCCCTGTTCGGCTGTGCGAGCCTTCGTTCTACACAGATCTGGTTGGGTTGACGGTCACCTAATATGCATTCAGACCCTTTGTCGTTGATGACCTACCATTCTATACCAACTTGGCAACCGCGTACTTCTTCCAGTGTGTACCTAGAACCACTTCCTAGATCTTGGCTTCCGTGGCCCCCTCTCCAATACGCGCAACACGTTTTCAGACCTGTGTTGTTCCTATGTTGTGTACATAGTGTCGCGTTGGACGAGCTGCCCTTCATATGTTCTGGCACTCTCTGCTGGTTGTTGTCTCTCCTCGGTGGTTACGTGTCACAGTGACTGAATCATATTGCAGTTAAGTGTCGTAACTTCCTGCAGCTAGTTCTGCCATCGTTCAGTCTCCTCCTCGGAATCCATTGTGTAGGTGCTATCACGTTCCCATGAGGTTCTTCCACCATTCACAAGATGTACCTGATCTTGGTCCTACGTTGTTATCTGATAGATGCAATCTAGCTCGTCATCACTATCCTCATCGCGCATGAGTTAGGTGTAGCATTCTCCTTTAGTTGGGTCCAACAGAACTACTACTCACAGTGACTTCTTTTCAAATGCCATTTTCTGCCTTTTTAGGTTAATGGTCACTTTCATGTCCATTGCCCAATAAATTTCGAGCAATGCAGGGTAAGAATTATTGTCATCAACAATCTCTATAACTTCAAGATCAGTTGGCATACTTACACCATCGATATCCACAGTCACTCCTTGCAGTCAACCCATTGGTAAGATCTTTTGTTGGTTGGCCATTCGTAACTGAATCATGGATCATTGCAATGCAGGCTTGCCCATGCGCTCCCATGTTTGTTTAGGTAATATGTTCACATCCGAGCCTAAGTCCAAGATGACCTGATCCATTTCATATTCACCGATTTGTGATGTCAGTCTCATTTCTCGTCTGGTGCGCAGAGCATGTCTTCCTATTTTTCAGACTACATGTGGTTCGTTGGATCCGGTGCACGTGGTGATCAGCTCTTGCAATCCTTGAACGACCTTACTATCACATAGTAGATTCATGCAGGTTTTGAGAAAGGTCGTAATCATGGAGGAGTCCAATCCTATTTTTGTTTGATCCCTCCTACCCGAGGTAGAAGCTTCCGCGAAGCTCCGCTGAGCTTCCTTTAACATCATCCTCCCCTATTCCAGCTCAAAGTCTGGTTCTTTGTAGGGGTGTCGCACCTCTTTCCGCCTCCAGCACATTCTTCTTACGGATTAGCTCCTACAATTGCGCCGCTTCTTAGTACCATATTTATACTGGGATCCTCTTCGCGAGGTTCTGCTCACATCATCTAGATATTCTAGGTTGGTGGAGATTGGAGTATTCCCTTTCCGCGCATTTGGGAAATTAAGGTTGGACAATCTACCACTTCATGATCAAACTGCTCGCAGTAGGGGCACAAAGTCTTGGTTGGGTTAGTGCAGTCGCAAGCGTAGTGTCCCGGCCCTCCAAAATTATAACACATTAGCTATTTGTGGCCCCGCTCGGGCCCCATTCCTCTTCCTCAGTCGCATCCTTGAAATCCTCCCCACATTTTAGTCTGCATTCGGTAAGCTGGGGTTCTTTCCATCATTAAGTCATAACTTCGACACATTCGCTCATCGTGTCCCACCAATCACAAAAGTTGTAATATAGCTACTGCAGGGTTTGGGTATACTTTTACAATAGGTGGTAGTTATCTATTGCATGTTTCCCACCTACTTGACAAATCACGCACCAGAGCATAGGCATGACACTCAGTCCTGCTTGTACCTCCAAATTTAATGGCATCAGGCCTCCCCCCGCCAAATAGTTTGTGAAGACAAGGCAATGGTCCTTATCATGCGCTCGGCTCTTACATTTAATACATCCTACCTCCACACGTACCTCTGGTCGAGACACTCTTTCTTGCTTGAAGCTTTGCATTTCTAGACTCAAGTTTTGAAGCTATGCATCGATTTGCTGAACTCCCAACCCTGGATCTGGTATTGGGGTCTCGTGTAACCTCATTGTTTTCTCCTGTGCCTTGGCTTGGGTTGAGATCTTTTGTTGTGCCAGAGTCATCCTTAGATGTGGTGTCAATGACGCCACAAACCACGTGCAATGTTGTGCATCTGTCAAGGTCATGTTGGCTTCGCGAGTGGTGCTCTTTAACCTTTGGTCCAGGTCCCATGGAGTTTTGCTAGGCAACATCGCAATCTCCTTGAACCGAACAACTGACTAGGTTTCTGATTTTGGTCAACCAAACTCTTTATTTAGCGCGTCCTGGATTTCCATTATTCCCTCATTCGGATGATCAATCGAGTATTTTATGTACTCTGCTAGCTCATTTCTACTTCGTTATAGCTCACAGTAGTATATATTGTGAACTCAGTGATAAACCCTCCTATTACTCGATCCAACCAATGATCTACTACGCGCGCGATTTTATTCTCGATGGCTTCTAGCTTGCGTACCAGTTCTAGGGTCCACACAATAGGCTGATCCAATCTCCACCTTCCCACGCTGTCAGCTAGCCTCATGATCCACTCATACAGCTCTACCAGGAACGACGTGAAGAAGATCTCGTGAATATATGTGAATATATACCGATCGAGCCAATCTTCCTCTGATACTTGCGGGTTTCTATTTTCTTGAACTGCGAACTCGTGGAGCTTCAGATCCCACTACTCCTCAATCTCTTTCTTTGTAGGTTTCTAATGTTCCCACATCAGTCACCCCTTAGGCAGATTCCGGTCTCGGCAATGGAACCATTTGTTGGCTTATATGGGCCTGACCCATGTTCAAAAGAATTATTTAGCCAAGCAAATCCTGCAGCTACCGGTCCTTTTGGCAATAGCCTGCGAAGCGACGATTGAGGTCTCACTTGAGGTAGCAGGGGAGGGTGCTAGAACCATGTTTCCGCACCCTTGGGATGTTTGGATGCGATTTGGAGGGTTCGCGCTCTATTTTATAGCTTCGCGTTGCGCTATATTCGTGCGGATCCTAAATACCCCGCACAGTCTACAGATCTAATATAGTGGATGAAGTATTTCAATGCAGATCTATTTTTATTGGGGTCTTTAAGAAAACATTTATTACTTTCATTTAGTTCGTGTATTAAGATTAAACCCAATTCACAAGTATTCAATAAGCATACGCACACAGATCAAAACAATTTCATTCACCATAAAATAACAGAGTTACGATAATTCAAATTTAACACAAAATTCAGAAGAAACTTATCTCTATTTCCACTTATCACCCTTACACCCATATCTACCCTGCGCACTCAGATGCAGGGGTCCGCGCACACAGCTGCGGACTCTTCTAGGCCTCTGTGCACACAGTTGCAGAGCCTCTATCCTATACCCAAACCCCTGACTCAGACTTTAAGATGCTTTCAAAATGCTCTTCTCAGAGACCCATTACATATCAGATCTCAAAATCATACCAAAACTTAGCTACTCTGCCCATAGAGCCTCGCTCTATTTATACCTTTCCATGGACCGCAATCCATGGGAAGGCCTACTCATCTTACATTTCTTTACATTATTTTCGGGTGGACTACCCTTTTGACTTTGACTTATTACAAATCACGCTTCGTGTATCTCACGAAGTCTTTGCCCTGCTCCTGCCCCAAAATTGTGGGCTTCGAGCCCCAAACCTGCTACGCGGGGCTTCTGCTACCCAACATGTCACAATGTGAAATTTGAACCTGGATGAAAAGGATAATAATTGATCCACATCAAAAACATCCAAGCCCATCATGTCACTTACAAGGATTTGAACCTGGATAAGAAGGATAATAATTGTTCCACCTAACCACCTAAGATAACCCCAGGTAACTCCTCCTACTACTTACATCTTAATGAGGAATGAATTTTAAAAATGAAATGGGGTTGCCATTTATTTTGAAACACAAATCTGTATATAGTAGATATTTCTTCCTAATGTGAAACACAAAATTTGCTATAAGTTAGATATTTCAAATTTTTATTTTGGAATTTGAAAATTATGTCTTCATTTCGGGTTTAAAATTTGGAAACCATGTCTTCATTTCTGGTTTAAAATTTAAAAATCTAAATTATGTGCATCATCTTGAATAGTTGGTTTGGAAGTTAGAGACTTTTATCTATTTTTTCCCACCTGTTGCATAGTTTCATGAGTTTGTTTATTTTCTTTCCTAGTATGTGCTTATAAAGGCATATTTGCATCTAAAAATGAGTGTTTTGGCCTATAGAATTCAAGGAGTTTATTTATTTTCTTTTGAACATTGTATACCATTTAACCTTACCTTTCACCATATAAGCAAGGAAGGAAACTATTGGATGCATATTTTTATGGCTTAGAACAATCTGAGTGTCGATAAAGTTGTCTTTTGTAGATGCATTTGGGTTGATCGTTAATTGGACCAGCCCCTATCATGACTGAAGAACCCACCCCTTGGGTTTGCTTCATTTTTAGTATTTTCTAGCTCTTAAATGTATGAAGATGGAAGATAGTGGCATTTATTTTTTGAAGTAGATTGTTAATTTTAGCATTTTACCAATAATAGATTAGAAAATACCAAAAACAAATCCAACACTGCCTTTGAAGAGTTGAAGGGTTGTAAGAGTGGTCAGAAGTGTATGTGATCAGATTCGACTTGTTGACAAGTTTCTAGGTGGATTTTGAGTGAAGTATTTCAAACCCTAGATCATCCCTAAAAAATTTTGACATTGTTATAGGGGATGTGTACCTCCCAACTTTCTGAAGACATCAAACAAGTAGAACAAAATATTATTTGAAGATAGGGTAGAGAAAAATGATCAAATTCTCCATTCCTTCCTACACAGGGAGGCATCTTTTCCAATACCCAGAACAGAGCCTAGGGCATCAGTGATGACGCAATCTCTTTCCTTATTGTGCGACCCACAAACAAAGATTTATAGAAGAAAAAGGTGGGAAAGAAATATGTACAAATGTCTACCATTATGCACTGGAAGACTATGCAAGCATCTATTCTATTCCTATTCAATTTGACAAATGTGTGAATTTACCACATCAATCTATAAGACCTTTTAAAATCAAAGAGAAAAATTGGACCAATTTCCTATTGTCTTGTACTGCCACCCCACTTGCATAAAACTCATGATGTTTTTATGTATCTGTCCTATAACATTATGTTTCGGATGAATCCCACAAACTCAATTGGAGGGAATTATAGGTCTCAAATGTGGGAACCATAATGGTTAAACCATTATGCACATTATTCCATAGGGTTCGATAGCTTAGGCATCGCTTGGTGGACCAAGTTAAGATACAATGGGACAAGTAGAACCCAAGATCTACTACCGAGGAGGACGCAAAGACTATATGTCGCAATTACCCCTCACTTTTGACCATTTATGATGTCCATCTTGACTTAGATAGCTACCTATGCTAAGGCTCTATTTTCAATTCCATGTTTTTTATTTATGAACACTATGTAATATTAATGCATTTAGTTGGATAAGTGAAACCTAATGTATGACTTACTTGGTTATGATTTATCTAGTGCATGACTTATTAGAGTTATTGTTGCTTCATGTATGGCTTAAGTGGATATGATTTATCTAATGAATGACTTAGTGAAATTATGATTTATCTAATGTAAGATTTATTTCCAGTATGAACTACAAAATTGATACGTGGCTACTAGACTTAATGATCTAAAAATGGAACACTAAAGGCTTCTTGTCAAGCTTACAAGAACCTCTCCCACTTCCAAAGCTTAAATATTCCCAAGATCTAGTGATTAACCAATTGCGGAATTAAAAGTTCTTGAAAATAGGTGTATGCTTGTGTTTGTTTTTAAACTGTTAAGTTCCTTAAGTTTTGTTACTTAAACCGATATAAAAAAATATATAACAACAAGTAAAGAAGTAAATACAATGCAACAATAAGCAATCACACATAACAACAATATAATATGGAGTTCACCCAAAACTCTTGGGCTACGTCTCCTTGAGCTCTAGTCAACTCGACTAGGCTCTCTATGATTATGGTATAAGTCCCTTTACAAGCTCCACACTCAACTCCACTGGTTTACACAGAACACAATGGTTTTAGCACACCATCTTATCCCTGGCTCTGAAGCTCTCAGGCTTTCTGGCTCTGGCTCTGGCTCTAGCTCTCAACTCTGGCTCTGGCTCTTCGACTCTGGCTCTAGCTCTGGCTCTTTGGCTCTCGCTCTGGCTCTTGGCTCTTGGCTCTTGAGCTATTAGCAGTTCGCTTGACCTCCAAGAGATTGTCTCAACAACTTTTAGCTCTTTGGGTTTTCGCTCGACCTCCAAGCGACTCCAAAAACTCCCTCAGCTGTCTGCGCTTCCTGCTACCTTGTCAATTGAGCTCTCTCACTTTCTTGAGCCATTTTTCCATCTTTGCAGCTTCCCCAACCATTTCTCTACATGTAATCATTCCTCTGTCTCTTCAGCTGGCCCTTTGGCTTCTGGCTCTGTGGCTCTGTGCGTTACAAATGCATCATTGTTCACAAAACGCCCGCTTGCAGCGTGGCACAATGATCAGGGGCAGGGGCTATTACAAAGGAAATACACAGGCAATCTTTCTTCAGGCAAAAACCCGAAAATGTAATGAAATTCCAATACAGAGAGATTTACCAAAAATACATTATCAGGCGCGAAATCTGGACTTCAAACATTACGAAATCGCCCCTATAAACCCTATTGGGTCTGCCTTTCATCGGCATATCGCAATCGCATAGGTGGGAGGTCTAAAAACCGCAATACATAGGAATACACAAAAATCCCGAGAAACCGGATTTAAAATTTTATGTAATTGGGTCTTTAAATCCCATCGGGTCCATCCTATCATTGCAAATCACGATCGCACGAGCGGGAGGTCAAAAAAACCCAAATACAAAGGAATACATAGAAAATCTGAGAATACGGATCTCAAAAGTTATGCAATCACATTTATAATCCCCATCGGGTCCGTGCCTTGATTTCTAATCACAATCGCACGTCGCATATGTCAACGACCCTTTTATGTGGTTGTGATCACCGATCGCCGACCGCGATATCGGCGTATCGCATGTCGCAAGTCGCAACGGCCCGGGGTCTGTTCCTCTTCCAATGAGCTGCGCCGATCCGATAAATTTCACCGATTCGATAAATATTGTCAACTCGATAAATATCACCGATCCTTTGATCTGCCAATCATTGCTATCTGCTCCAATCGCAAATCGCAATCGGCATATCACAGTGCTTGGGGTCCTTCCCTTTTGGGTATGCTGACCATCGATCCGCCGATCAGTCGATCCACTTTATCGCCAATTGCTTTAATCACATATCGCTCACCATGAATCCTTCATGCCTTTGGCTTAAGTCCGCCCTTTGAGCCCTTCCGATGCGATTTCCTTTAAGAAGGCCTTAAGTCCATTTTTAGAAGAAATGCCTCATTTTTCAAAGGAACAAAGACAAGCTTCTTTTTGCGATAACCTCATCATCTGAAGTCCATTTTAGCCCATTCAAGTTGTAGTAAATTTAGAATGAAAATATCTTTGCAATGGGACTATTTCCAGGAGAATCCTTGGACTTCCATTTTCCTTTGTGAGGAACAATTTAGACTTATAAGTCTATCCAAGATCCATTTTGGATCACTTAATAAGATGATGTTTAAGATCACATATCTATATCTATTTTGTTGTTATATATATGCATGGATGAGAACTAACCCGCAGAATGGGAAGAACTATATTATAACCAAGATCTACTCTTCCATTGGGAAGGTCAAGACATCTAGTGAGGAAATGTATGATGTACATTGTTCTATTACATTTGGTATCTACTTGATATGCACTCTTATGACATGAGTAAAATGTAAATGACAGGAGGCAAGATGACCTGACTGGATTATTCGATGACAAGTCCAACCAGCGTTGTAGTGTGGTCCATATTAGGGCGTTGACCCTAGTTGTGAGGAGGGGTGGAGGTATTTCCCACCGTGTAACCTCTAAACCTAGAATCGTGGGAGGGCAATGGTGGATATGCTCCCCTAAGCGTGTGATGATGATTGTCAATTGCCTGTTGGGGAAGTTAGGTCAATATAGTCGACACTTCCACCATATTGGTTTTATCAGTGGTTAGATTGGTATAGCCAATGCCACCGTATATAGCAGCGTAGGATGGATAGGGTGGGAACAAAAGTAGGTCAGGAAGGATAGGATGATATAGATCAGTTGGAGACTCTTGATGGGATGCGATGTCATTGTCTGACTTATCAAATTTTACTACTATAACTCTCTCTCTATTTTGATATGCCTTACTTCCAAACTACTTCGAATTCCTTGTATCTTTTACACTCTAACTTCGGGACGAAGTTTTCTGAAGGAGTGTATGTAATGCCTACTTAATCTTATCATGAAAAATTTACTAGGGTTTAAATCACCTTAAAATATTGACTTATAATTATAAAGAAATATTGGTACATACCTACATTGGTGAAAATGTAAATTTAGTACTGATATAAATTTTGTTATTATTCCCAATTTACCTCCCCAAATTTTTAAATTTTGAGAAGACTGTTGAAAATGCAACAAGATGAGGAGCTTAGTGAAAAGAAGTCACCTTCACTAAGTGGGCCCGCAGGCTATTTTTGGCGCAAAGTCTATTTTTAGACATA
>APFE030329406.1:330308-343054 GCA_000404065.3 Pinus taeda
AAGTCGAAGAAGTGCTTCGAGTCTCGTGACTAAAGAATCTTTTTCCTATTACAAGATTACAATCAATCCTATGGAAAGTATATTATCTACAAAGTGGATGTCTTTTAACCAGTTAAGGCCCATGAAGAACTGGTCATGAATAGTCCTCATGACTGGACAACATAATTACATAGTGGAGCTTCTGGATAAACCCACGTAAACCTTTTTATGAAGAAAAACTAGTACTATTGGATGATTTATTATATGCTTTGAACAAAGTCGTATGACCAAGCAAAGTAAAACTAAAGTGATATTTTCCTTTTAATCACATTCAGTTACTATTTTCATGTCATGTGTTAAAAAGAAAGAAGTACGGTTAATTTTGCTATGACAGTATAAAAGTTGTATTGATGTTTAGTTCAGTAAATTACTATGATATATGGTGAGGTAATATTAATATGATATATGTGTCATAAAATTTATGAATCAAACATAAAAATATTCCACACCATAAAGAAAAGACACTGCCACCCGACCCAGAACCGGATCAGATGACGGGGAAGGTTATTCCTCCCCAACACAAAAAAAAAAAATCATTTATTAATTATATGGTTTGCCTGCAAGCGCACCCACGAAGGCAACACCATTTCAAATCCCTTAAATTAAAATACAATTAGGCATAAAATTGTCTGCCTAAGATAGAAAATTGTAAACTTGTCGAGAAATCTGCCCATACTGATCAACCTCATATTGTGATTTGAAACATTCAGACACCTGCAATCTTGCGATATACACTTACATTATAGGTTTTTATTTTTTTTTTCTTTGGAAATGTTTATTTTTTATGGTATTTTTTTTTATCTACTTCTGCAGTGATAATTTCGTTAAAAAAAATACCATATGTCACTATAGCATTAAATTTTAAGTGAAAAAGCAAAGCACCAGATTCTCCACAATTATAACCTAGAAAGAACTATATTTCAATTGCAAAATTCAAATCATCCCATCAATCAATTCCAGACTATTTTAGGGGGGAAAAAAAGTAAAATAAAACCATGCATAGAGTTAGAAAATATGTTTCCTATGATAAAAGAAAAGCTCAAAACCATAAATAGTGCACATACAACACATAATAATTAATAATTTGATAATTGATGTTATGATTTACTACTACCCGAGAGTAAATACCATTGATTAGTCACAAATATAGATGGGCACGAATTTTGGGGGTCGCTAATCTTTAGTTTATTTATTATTATTTATACTCATATAATGTAATAATATATTAATTATGTTCATTACATGTAACTTCTCATGATGCTTCGTCCCAGAAGAATACTCCTTCTGCTCGATAATAGCAATCCATCTTTCTTTTTTCACCACTGGCCAGACCAATAAGACATTTGAATTCATAACCCTAACTTGATAATGTCAATCAAAGTTATTGCTGGTGCTCGATAATGTTGTTGTTCATTTTCCAGCTTGGCAAATATGCTAGGTAGTTTTGACGAACTAGGTTATGTCGTTTGTATCTGCGTGGTCAAAATCTTATCTATGAGATATATGACATGCATTTTTGAGTAAATACAATAATATTGTGCTGTTACATATGGTATCAGAGCAGGTTAAACCCTTAGGGCCTATGGGCATCTAGAAATTTACTTTGTTGGAATTTTTAACTTGACTTGTTTTAAAGTTACAGGTTGATTACTTCCAGGAGGCGGCATAAATTTTTTTCAAACCCTCACTATGCCGTAAATTTTCTTTATTCAATGCATACTTACTGCATAGTTATATTTTGGTTGGTTTTGGTGATTACGTTTCTGCCTGTATCCACTTTGGATTTGGAATTAGAGTCGTCCCCAAAATCTTGTGATCACTTCGCAGACTGCAAGTACAGGTAATATAGGTAAGTTCATTTGTAAGAATTTGTTTTCCATTAAGACATTAATTTTAGTTTTACTTTGTGCTGTTACACACAAGGTTCACCTTTTGGTTCAATAGGCTCTACGAGTTACTTCAGGCAACCTTGTGCCTTTAAAAATCCAGGTCATTCTTTTCAGACCTTTGGGAACCTTGCCTGCTCTCGATGGAATTCCCAAGGTCCACCATGACTTCCTTTTCTGACCACGCTAAAACCTACCAGAATTAACTAAATTGACGAACTATCCGATTAGGTACAATCCGGCCTAGCCTCCAGTCCCAACTAAACTTCCATCGAACATCCCAAAGTTTGAAGGGAAGAGTGGTAAAGATCTGGGAGACCTTGTGACCATGTTTCACTTATGGTGCTCATCCAACTCCCTGATAGATGATTCGATCAGGTTGAGGTTATTTCAGAGCACCCTAACTGGGAATGCGACCAAATGGTATATAGAGTTTCCAGGGGGCACCTATACTTCTTTCTGTGATTTGGCTAATATCTTCTTGAACCATTTTCAGTTGCCTGTCTGATATGAAGCTAGAACTAAACTTCTGGCTAACTTTCAGCAAGACACCACAACTCACATTTCAAATCACATCCAGGAATGGAGAAGGAGAAAGAGGATTATCATAGCTGAAATCTCGCCAGAGTTCTTTCTTGAATGGTTTCTCAAATCTTTACAACTTGAGATCTCAAAGGATGTATCTCTTTCCGGTGTTTATTTGGAAGAGTGGGCCATTTTCCGAGCCCAGCGGTTGGAACTAATATATTCTCAGTCTGGGACTCTCCAAAAAATTCTACATGATGCTCCTAGATCTAAGGTAGATTTAGCCAAACCAAAACCAAGTCCTCATGCTGATGGTATAGTCGGATCAATTGATATTAATGTTGTGAACCTGTTGAACCAATTGCAACAATTGTCTTTACAAACTACTTCTTCTAGCTAGGCAACACCGTCTACACCTATACCTTCCCAATCTAACTCTATAAACGTCGTACAAACCTCTAACCCCAAAGGAAATAAAAAATCCGATGGGAAGAAGAAGGGACGAGGTAAGAAGAAGAACCAGGAAGGGAAAGACAATGCTAACAAACCCGGCAATGGTGTTGGTGAGGGTAGGAAAGAGTTCAAGAAAAAGGTAAAATTTCCATGCAAGTTGTGCAATGGAGATCATCTGACTCACCTTTGCCCTAAGATGCAAGATGCTCAGCGCTTGTTAGTGTAGCAAGGGTCTTCTAGCTCCCAAGCTATTCTGACTAACCCTTTTCCCCAAGCGCTGCAGTTACTTGCTGGAACGAATCTAAATGCTGGTACCTCCGCAGGGGGCAATCAGGAAGGGGAAAATTCCTCAAATGTTTATATGATGAGCTCTCATATCGACGTCGCCACACGAGCACGCGATTATAGTGAAACAAAAACATCTAAGGCTAAATATGTTCCCGAAGTCACAGACCCACTTCATATTGAGTGACCCTCTGTTGAGTCCATACCTCAGATATTGAAAGGGTCCGCAAAGTGCTCGACTATTAACCCTAATTCTAGGGTAGCCCAGAACTACTCGATTGTAGAAGATCTGGCTCAAAGTCCTTGTGCTATGTCTACATTGGAGGTACTCCATTCATGCCCAACTCAAAGAAGTGCTTTGCTTTTGGCAATCGGTGCAGTAGATCCAAAGAATTCTTTAGTGCTCACTTTTGATATGCTGAATGTCAAAAAGAGACTTCCTCACCATATGGATTTCCAGATAAATTCCACATACCGGAAGACCAATATTTTTTGGATAGTTATAGATGAGGGAGATTCCACATGCGTAATGTCTATGTCATGTTGGAAGGCCATTGGATCACTTTCAGTTGTTCCTTCACTGACTCTTTTGACGGCATTTGATGGAAATTCTCATAGGCCACACGAAATTATCCCGACCTTTCCTATATGTGTTGGGGGAAAGGTAGTGAATATTGAGGTAGAAATCGTCGACGCGAACTTGGATTATAACATCCTCTTAGGCAAGAATTTGATTTATGAGATGGATGCCATAGTTTCATCATTATTCTGCATCCTCTATTTTCCTCATGAGGGGAGGATTGTTAAAATTGATCAGTTGAATTATTCTCCAGGTGACTCCCACACAACTTTAGATTCTACCGTTCCATTGGTGGACAATCCCCGTCAACCTATTAAGAATTTAGGAGTTGGGATGTACTCTTCGTGAATGGGTATATTTGATCTTCCTGCTCCTACAACTAGAATTAATGCAATTTCATCCTCTAGGGGACCTTATCGGAAAGAGTTCTTTCAAACTCATTATTTTTTTGACCCTTGGCCCTTACCTTCATCTACCACCACATTAGATGGAGGGCACGTTGGTGGAATGGCATTTCCCATGTCTGAAACGGAACTTAGCTTTCAACCTATTGTTAACTCTGCAGACACCCATCCCACTCCTTTTTCATAGGAGGAGTTAGATGGCGATGTGGCTCTGGCTTGGACCCTCGATTCCACTTTAGCTCTACATTGCTTGGATACATTTTTACCATCTGAAGAAGCAATTTTGGAGGCAATGATGGGTGTAGATCGACCATGGGAGGATTTATATAATCGTTCATATTTCCTTCCTCCATTGCATGTAGTTGAATCTAGGTTCTCAAATCTTCTTACTAGTGATGTTTGTGCAGTTTCAAATCCTTTGGCTCCAGCACAATTTTTTGCCGAAGGTAACATGTTGGTTATATCATGAACTGTACTTGTAAACATCTCTAGGAATCCTAACGTGATAGAAAATGTCTTCATCGGAGCTGATTGTTCCCCTGAAGAAATTCAAATATACATTAACCTCTTTAAAGATATTTGATATGTGTTTTCTTAGTCTTATGAGGAAATTCCTGGAATAGATCCATCTATAGTCCAGCATGAGATCAAGACGTATGAAAACGCCAAACCTATTCGTCAAAAACTTTGACTGGTTAATCCTCGAAAAGTGGTAGCTACTAAAGCTGAAGTTGAAAAGCTGCTTAAGGAAAGTTTCATATACCCCGTTCCTCTAACTGAGTGGGTTTCCAATCCAGTCCCCGTAGATAAGAAGAAAGGAACGATCCGAGTATGTATCGACTTTAGGGATTTAAATAAATCTTGTCCAAAAGACAATTACCCCACACCTTTTATTGATCAAATTGTTGATGAATGTGCAGGTAATGAGATTTTTTCGTTCATGGATGGATTCTCTGGTTACAATCAAATTACTATCCGTCCAGAGGATCAACACAAGACAACCTTTATTTGTCCCTTGGGCACGTTTGCATACAAGAAGATGCCTTTTGCTCTTAAAAATGCTGGAGCTACTTTTTAGCGGGCCATGTATTATGCTTTCCATGACATCAAGCATGTTATCGAAGCATAATTGGAGGACCTAGTTGCTGGTTCTCGCAAGAGAATTGATCATCCCAGCCACCTTCGGTTAGTTTTTGAGAGATGTTGATTTTACAAAATCCAGTTGAATCCAAATAAGTGTGTTTTCATGGTCACATCTAGTCAGCTATTAGGATTCATCATATCGAATGAAGGGACTCGAGTTGATCCTTTCAAGTTTGAGGCAATAATTCAGTTGCCTCCCCCGTCTTCAATTCGTCAACTTCAAAGTCTCCAAGGAAAGGCAAACTTCTTGAGGAGATTTATAGCAAATTACACCGAGATTACCAAGGGATTTATATGTTTGCTCAAGAAAGGAGTTCCATTTTTATGGGATGACTTCGCGCAACGATCTTTTGACGCTTTGAAAAAAGCATTAACCTCTGTTCCATTGTTGAGTCCACTAGATTATGGCAGAGATTTCATTTTGTATCTCGCTGCAGCAGAATCAACCATCGGTATGGTTCTGGTTCAGGAGGATGATGCTCTCACTGAGCATGTAATCTACTACTTGAGCTGAGACTTAGTAGGACCTGAGCTACGCTATTCTTCCATTGAGAAATTAGCCTTGGCAGCTGTCCATGATATCCAGCAGCTCCATCATTACATTCTGTTGTGCAAAACGTTCGTCTTAGCGGCTATCAATCCTTTCCAGTTTGTCCTCAGTATGCGAGTGATTGGGGGCAGGTATAATCGATGGATTGTTATTTTGCAAGAATTTGATCTCGAGTTCTTATCAGCCAAATCTAAGAAGTCATTAGTTTTTGCGGAACTGATTCCAAAGTTTCCTTGTGAGGAAGCCATTGTTTATGAGGAAAATTTTCCCGACAAACATTTATTCCTCATTTCCACACAAGATCGCTGGTATGGAGATATCATTATATATCTCCAGACTTCAAAGTTTCCACCTGCCTTCCCCAAAGATGAGCATCGAAACTTATGTCGCATTTCCAAAAACTATGTTATCATTGGTGATACATTATATCACAGAGGGGTTGACTCAATCCTTAGGCATTGCTTAACTTTGGAAGAAGCTGAGTCTGTGCTTAATGATTTCCACAGTGGAGCTTGTGGTGGTCATCTATCAGGGCTTGCAACAGCCCAAAAAATCTTGTGTACAAGTTAATTTTGGCCTTCAATTTTCAAAGACTGTATTGAAGCAGACAAACATTGCCACCCTTGTCAAATTTATACTAGGAAAATGCGCGCACATCTAGCTCCACTTTTTCCTGTTATCACTGTTGGTCCATTTACGAAGTGGGGAATTGATTTTACTACTTGTAATCTGCCTTCAGCGGAAAATCACAAGTACATCATTGTGACTGTAGACTACTTTATGAAGTGGGCTGAGGCCATGCCTACTTACAAAAATTATAGTGAAACAGCAGCCTTGTTCCTCTTCAACCAAGTTATTTCATGATTTGGTATCCCAAGAGAGATTGTCACTGACCATGGCAGTCACTTCCAGAATCAACTGATGACCAAATTGGCTCTCAAGTTGGGCTTCCGTTAGGAGCATTCGTCTCCATATTATCCTCAGGTCAATGGGCAAGTCGAAGTTGTGAATAAGTCCCTCAAGACTGTCCTACAAAGGACAATTAATAAAAATCGATCCGATTGGCACATCGTGTTGTACCCGACGCTCTGGGCATATCGAACCTCAGTTAAGACTGCCACCAATTTTACTCATTTTCAATTAGTTTACAGGCTAGAATCTATTTTTTCTATCGAATGTGAAATTCCATCCCTTAAGCTAGTTGTAGAACTTCTTCTAGAGACGTCTCGTCTCGAAGAACGCCTCATTAATTTGGAACATCTTTATGAGCAGCGTCGAGATGCAGCCATAATAAACGAAGCCCATAAGAAGAGGATTAAAACTCAGTATGATAAAGTTGTCCGTCCTCGAGTCTTTTCTGAAGGTGACCTTGTCTCAGTCTATGACCAAGATAAAGACGCCCTGGGGGCAGGAAAATTCAAGTCTATGTGGTATGGTCCCTTTATATTCAAACGAGTTTTGGGAAAAGGGGCTTATGAATTAATTGATTTTGAAGGGAACAAGCTATCGGAGCCCCGAAATGGGCTCTACCTTAAGAAGTATTTTTATTAGGCTTCGGTCGAGTGATTGCTTGTTTGTATATATTGTATCTTTGTACATATTTTCCTGGAATTTTGTGATATCGACATTTTTTATTTTCTTTGGCAAGTGTTGATGGATGGTTCAATATATTTCAGATTCGTCGATGGTGCTAGTTAGCACACTCGGAATCTTTCTTCCGTAGCTTGGGTGATTTATTATCCATCTGGCCAGTTGATGGTGTCGAGGGGAGTATGTATTGGCCCTGCTTCGAATAAAATTACCAAATATACTGCCGTTCTTAATTTACTATCTGAAGCAATATCTTATGGAATTGATTTTTTGGTAGTTTATCTAGACTCACAGTTGGTGGTGTCGCAGTTAAATAACATTTATCGGGTTCATGATCCTTATTTATATCGCCAATTTTTTAGAGTGAGAGTGTTGCAACGATCATTTATTTATATTACATATGTTCACATTCCACAATCTGAGAATTCATTAGCAGACTCTATTTCTAATCAAACATTAGATTGGCACATTAATCATTCATCAAATTAAATAACATCAAAAATTGAATCTGTATATCTATCATAAAATCGCCTGTACATAGATAGAGTGCTCAAAACATAATATACAAAATTGGGACAAGATGCCCTCAAAATTTGGGTTCATGCCCATAATCATGTCCATTCATACATAGGTCTATCTATCGAGCCGACTCAGGATGAGCAGCGAAAAAGTTAACCACTGCATTGGCCACCCGCCGAAGTATATAGACCCAGTCCCGTGGTACCCCTACCATGCGGCACTACATCTCCTCATGTAGATCCTTTATGGCTATCGTAGGTACCTGGTGAGTTAGTCTCACCAAGTTTCTTTGAATTGCATATAGGACTCTATCTGTCTCAGCTGTTGCGTCTTTGTCCCCTCTTCTGCGACGCTTGTGCCTCGGGAATCCATCTGGCCTCACTGGACCCACATATGGAACATGGCCATTTTGTTAGTATTTTTTCTCATCAAAAATATTTCTAAGTTCATTTCATATTTTAAAAATCCAAAAAATCTTAAAAATTCACAAAAGTTTAAAAATTGTTACCTATGTCTCCCCATGTCACGTTTGGTGGCAACACTAAGTCTGGATCTCCTCGGAAATCCATACTGGCATACGGATAGTCATCAACTGCAATGATCTATTTCTCCAAGCAAGTGAAGAACTCATCATCAAAAGTCGTCCTAAGCTCGTCCCCGCCTCCAAGGCATTTCATCAGATTTGTCCATCTACCCATCCATGGATCTCTTGGGCTGCTGATGGATATTGATACTTTGGGACGTAGCCCAGGTACCTTCTCAAAGAAGTATGAGCATAAGATGGTCCCATATCCAAATTTCTTCGTCTGACCCTTCTGTATAGAGGACAATTGTCTCTTCATGTTAGTAAGAAGAAGCGTGCACCAGTCAAATACCGTGGTAAGACATTCCATAGGTAGGCTCATGGACACTCGTGATGCCTAACGCAGTGAAGCTGACCCATTTACCCGTGCAATGGTAAATAGCAGAATCCTCAGAGATAAACTTTCCACGTGTTTGATTGGAATTTGACTTCCAATCTTCTCTGGATGTCCAGGACAGTATATATGCACATAGTCTTCTACTGAAAGACTACTTCTTGTCCTGCCAATCGAATGCACGACCTCCCCTCTTCGGGAGAGACCTCTGATAAAGTAGATGTCTTTGACCTCGATTCATAGAGGCCTCTGGTATATCATGAAGGCATCATCCTCTGCACTCCAGTAGTGGATTAGTAGTTCGAGCAAGCACGTAGTGGCTTTCATGTTTGGCATTTTGAAGAATTTCAATAAGCCACAACCTCTCAGTGCGTCTAATGTAGTTTGGTCATTCATTACCTCATTATCAATATTGATATGCTCTCTTTCTCTCCAAGTGATAATCATCCTGCAAAAAATTAGAGTTCCAACCGTTAGTTTTTGTGTTTAAACTTTAACTTGTGTACACACGAGTTCCCTTTACACACAGCCGTGTGTAGGGCCGTCGTGTATGTGGGTTAATCACATCCAACCCACGTGTACGCAGAGTTGGATTTTTGGGCATAATTTCCCACGGTAAAAGCTTTAAGAAAACTTCTAAAAACTATCACAAAAAAATTGCAAGTATGATTTGAGGGTTACCTAATAAGTTTGTCATGATTTGAACGGTCCAATTGTTCAGAGGAAAGCTTTCTCCGTTTTGCTCCATAGCTCCTTGCTCCAAACAGAAATGAAAAAACTGTGAGTCGAAAAGTCATTATATAACTTTAAAATTGCAAAAGATTTTTCCAAAAATTGATTTTTGTCTCATGGATTTTTTGACCTGTGGGCTTGGAGTGTCGAGATTGGGTTGTTTTTTCAGGATATTTTGGAGACATTCATCGAGATGTTATTTTGGTCCCATGACCGCTGACCTGTCATGGTAGGTATCGTTCACTTACTGGAATTTAGGTTAGGGAAAACCATTTTCCATTGCATTTTGCATACTAGCCTCCATTCAACGATACATTAGCCATGGGGTTGACCCTGTTGGATACCTATACCAATAGGTTTCATATTTCATGATTGGTAAATATAAGGGCCAAATATGCTCCATTTTTGCTGTTACAAAAGGTTCCATATTTGCAAGAAAAGAGAAGGTGTATATAGGCTTGCATATTCACAAAAAAGTTTTATGGATGACCCAACAGTCTAAACTGGATCATGCCATGTTTTCAATTTTATGTTGTAGAATAGAGAAAGAAATCTGTCCAAACTGTTTAATCTTGGCAGATCAGTAGCTAGGTAGAGAAGCTAAGGTTCCCAACCGCTTAATCTGGGGCCTGGAAGGAATAAGGGTAGCCTTACATAGGAAATGAAAGCAAAAAATCCAATGTAAAAGAAAAGGCACTTAAAGGGTTTTCTAGCCTAAATGCACCCTACAAGAAGAAATAAAAATGTTAGGCAAAATAGTTGGGTAAGTAGATGGGGTTGCAGAAGTGGTGTCTCTTTCAAGACCAATGTTGCTAAAACATCTACAGGAAAAGCAACATACTGGAGCATGACTAACTTCCCTATTTTTATCTGTATATCACTCATTATTAACACCCTTTCCCAAGTTGTGTAGATCAGAGAAGGTTGTTGCTTTGTCATGCTCTTATGGCCTTAAAGCCACATTTCTTGTGCAAAAAGTCTTTTCATTTTGATCTACTCTTTACACTAAGTTATTTTCAAGAAGACTTGGGTGTACTGATCCTCATCCATATTTCCCCCCACATTAACAGCTAATCCTACTATGTAATTCCCCTATCTCACCCTTCCCTACTAGTATTAACACCATGGTGTATAAACCCCAAAATTTCTATAAATATCCCTCCCCTGGCATTATAGCCATATGGTCTGTTTAAAAAGGAATCAAAGTGACACCTGGTCACTTTGATGAACCTCCCAGGTCATCTCTCTTCCCATTCCATGTCATTTTGTTCAAATAGTCCTCATTTGCGAAGAAAGACCATGATAAAACCCCTCCTACCCATAACCCTTTTTCAAAACATGATAAAACCCGAAAAAACCATAAAACCAAAAGTTCCTCGCCCAAATATTTAAATCAATATTTTAATTTGCATGGCGGGCCCCTTCCCAACCTGCACGACCCGTCGGAGGACCCGCCAGCCGTCCGATCTCTGCCGATTAGATCCAAGGGTGGGCGGTCAATCTTGCGCCCCGATCTGTCGACCTTTAGTGTCCGGGGAAAGTGGTTTTGGGCCCGTACAAGGACGCGTGGCGGGCGCTGAGGTTGTTCGGAGCCCTCTCCCCGATACCGCCTTTGCCCCAAAGGTGGTGCGGGGAACCCGCTTACCACCATCCAGCTTACCGCTCTCCCTCCCACGTCACTCTAACGCCATCCTGACGTCACCTTACTTTGTCCGCCCTCGCGCCCCGTGGCCCTCCACGTAGCCCTGCCACCACATCAGCCCGCCACCATGTCCTGCCACCCTGGCTCTCACGTCAGCGCCACGTCACCGCCGTACTATGGGCCCACCATGAAGTCATGCTGACGTCATCGGCGGAAAAGCGCCAATAGCGGCTTTTTCCGAAATTCAACGTTATAAACGGCCAAATAAGCCGTTTTAAGTCATTTTCATGCGTAAAAGAAGGAGCCATTGACAACCAGCTGCCGCGAAAATTGTCTTCCAGCCAACAAATTCAAAGATTTCAACCGTTGCAAGTCCACAATTCCACTGTGCTAAGCCTCCACAGCCCGGCTCGCAAGCGTCCAAGCTAGTTTTTCCAGGTATTTAGCCGGTTTCCTACTTCGCCCATGCATTTCAATTCTCTGTAAAAATTCACCATTAAGCACCAGTTAAATTCTTCAAATTTAGCTCTGCCTATCACACAAAGTCAACCCAAGTAATCTGCAGCACCCTTAAACCCCAATTCGACAGAAGAGTGCTCTTTCGCGGGCTAAAGACCCCGAAATTCCCCCCGAGGTACTAGGCATTGTTCCCTTTTGCCAAGTACAGGCCACCTGTTGTCATACCAAAAACCTCACTAGCTCTGCAATCTCTTATTAACAACTCACATCCCTGTGGATTCCACAGCAAACCACAAAAGCCAGTTTGCATTATCCACTAAAGAAAGGACATCAGACCGTGTCAATAGTTGACCTGCAGCTAAAAAACTCTTTAAGGACTTGTCAAACCATTGCCCCTACCTCTACAAATTAACTTCTATCATGGCATCTCCTGCAACTTCATCCATCAGTGTGGCCTCACAGAGTCAAACAAATAAGGAGCTGGAGGCCCTGCCATTAGTAGACAAGGATGGTCTCATTGGAGACTTTGAAGGAAACAGGGACTTCTTGCAGACCTTCAGTAGACTAAGGGAAGACTACAAGGATGGGCATGGTACACATGGGATCTGGGAATCAAACCTGCCCTATTACTGTCTCCCAGCTGTGAATGTTTTCCCCGAAATCATTCACCTCTGTGCTGAACACTATGATGCCCAGCAAAGAGCTGTCAGCACCCCATCAGGGAGGATCCTCTTTTACATCAATGCTGAGTCCATAAACAAGATGTTACACTTTGATCAGACAGAGTTGCTGATCCCATTCTCCATGAATCATTTGATGGATGCTGGTGACAAGATGACCAGTGAAGAACTGCAAAAGATCATCAGGAACTTCATGAGACCTGAATGCTAGACTACAGAGCCACCTCCCTATCTGAATGATCAATTCAATGATGTAGGCAGGCTATTACTAGACATGATAGCCTATGTGTTGGGGTACCAAAACAGTGAGCATGTGGATAGAGCCATGCTAGTACTGCTGTC
>APFE030329411.1:4431-47282 GCA_000404065.3 Pinus taeda
GATTTTTAAGGTAAAATAATTTTATATTATAAAATTTGGGCGAATCATCTTTTATAAAAATTGGAAATTGGCGAATCGGTTTTTGGAAAAATCATGGAAAATTAGCCCACTGGGCGAACATTAGCCCCTAAAATTTTCCATGCTCCACCTGACCTAGCATTAATTAAGTTCCCTGATGGTTTTGATGTTGACATGTCATACCACCTAAGGTAAAGAAACCCTGAAACACTTGAACAAATGCAATACAATGTTGTTAGTGTAGAGGCCAACCTATTAGCTAAGAAAGCATGAATGAGAAATGAAAAGAAAGTTGTATTTAAAGAGGAAGTTTCCACTTCAGATGGAAAAGTAGATGTTTTAGCTAAGAGTTTAGAAAGAATCATGGATAGGTTAGAAAACATGGAGAGGAAAAATCAATGGGAGAATCAACAACAACAACCCCCAATAAGAAACCCAAATTTTAGGAAGAACCCTAATGCTGCAAAAAATGCTACACTAACCAATAGATTAGGGCCCCCTTCCAAGAGAATTATGTTGAGGATTCAAAAAACCAAGAAGCAGAGGATGATGCCCAGTTTAATTTACTAGAAACAAAATATGAAGACACTATTTTTCTTACTCAAGAAGAATAGGAGTTATATATGTTGCAACAGTTGCAGCTAGAATCTGGTGATCTTTTGACTTTAAACAGGGATATGAGTTAGCTATATTTGAGGTACATAAACAATATAGCTTGAGAAGTAAGAAGAATAACGAGACTCCCATTAAAAGATCCATCCAAACCCAGACTAAGATAATAAAAGAAGCTCTAGTTAAAAAAGTTTTACAAATCCTCCCTAGGGGAACACCGAAGACTTCAACCCCTAGGATTGTACATATAACCCCCGAACCCAAACATAGACAATTACTGAAAACAATCAAAATAAGGGAAATCAAAGCAAAATAGTAGAAACACAGACTGAAATGCCTAGCACTGAGAAACAGAATAAGGACACACAAACTGCACATATTAAGGAAGATCTAAATCAAACAAACAAGACTCAGATCCATTTCAACATCAGAAATGAAATAGAAAAATTAAAGATATCAGTTCCTTTGACTGAGCTGGTAAAGAATGAATCTTATAGGTCACAAATAACTGAAACTTTAAACATAGGAGAGGATGAGGATTCTGTTAACTTAAATGATGATCAACCTAAATTGTTGTTTGTCCCTGAGGCCAATGGTATTCATCAGCAAGGGGGAGTTCCTCCTTTTTACATTAGCTTAAACATTCATGATAAAATATTACATAAAGCTATGTTGGACTCAGGGGCATCCCACAATTTGATGCCAAAGGAAATAATGTAAAGACTGAAACTAGACATTACCAGGCCTTATAAGTATTTATTTTCTTTTGACTCCAGCCAGGTTAAATGCCTTGTCTAATCAAGGACTTATGTGTGACTCTTGTCCAGTGCCCTGCAAAGAGAATTCAAATGGACATTGTAGTTGTAGACATCCCAGCGAAATATGGAATGCTGCTATCTCACTCATCGGGAGCAAAATAGCAAGGATCCTTGTAGTTGGATATGTCTTATGCCACCATATCTGTGTTTGGCCAACCGAGAAAATTATATTGGGAGACCTTGATGAAATACATGGTCAGTAGTGAGGAAAAGCCACAAAACTTTCCAATATACTCCATGGATTTAGATATGGAATCTTTCATCTTATACAATGTAGAAAATGATAAAAAGGAAATCACAACCAAAGACCTAAAATACAGAACAACTAACAGTGACAACATATTTCATGAATCACTATGGAATTTAGACTTTGATGGGTCAGTCAATAGGTTAGGGGCTGGTGCAGGAGTGTGGATTCATAATATGGAGAATAATCACACTGAGGGAAATGCTTTCATATTGAACTTCAAATGTACCAATAATATTGACGAATATGAAGCCCTAATTCTGGGGTTAAACTTGGTTAGGAAATTGGGAGCCAAAAGAGTTTCCATCATGGGAGACTCAAAGCTTAGTATTAAACAGATCAATGGTGAATACTCTGTCAACAACCCTAGGCTTGGTGAATATAGGGATACTATTTTAGACTTGATCAAAGACCTCTTGGAATCAAACTTTGTTGCCATTCCTAGAAAGCAAAACATGCAGGCTCATACTCTGGCCACCTTTGCTAGTACTTGTAAATTACCATTTCAACCAAACCACCAGTACATTGGAGAAGTCAAACATAGGCCCGTGATACCAAATAACCTCATGTATTGGTAGACTTTTTCCTAGGATTCTCAGATCTACAATTTCATGAATAATGAAGGTGAATTTCATAGTTGCAAGATAGATACTGACTGTACAATAGACAATAATCTAGAAAGTAGTTTATATGTAAATATTTTTGATGTAGCTAAACCAACTAAATTTACTAGAGTAGAAATAGATAGTTTAGAGAATGTAGAGATTCAGGAAATAATGGATGATGATCCTGAGATCCTTATTTTGAAAAGTAATTTCTTTCCTAAAGGATTAGTACCTTTGGAATATTTGTTTGACTCTAATGATGTAGCTAGGAAACCCAAGATGGAACCTCTGAGAGCTAACATCGAAGAGTGTAATATAGGAACTAGGGATAATCCAAAGCTCATTAAGATATCTAAAGCCTTACCTCCAGAGGAAAGGTTAAATACATCAATATGTTTAAATAGTTCCAGGGTGCATTCGCATGGAGTTATGAAGACTTAAAATCTTATGACACCAGCATAACCCAACACAAAATACCTCTTAAAGAAGATCATAAGCCTTTCAAACAGAAACTTAGGAGTATAAACCCAGTTCTTATGCCATCCATAGAGAGAGAGGCTAAAAGAATGCTTGATGCCCAAATAATAGCCCCCCTTAGATACTCATTATGAATTTCAAACTTAGTTACAACTAGGAAAAAGACAGGTGAAATTAGACTTTGTGTAGATTTTAGAAATTTCAACAAGGTCTCACTAAAAGATAACCATCCTCTACCAAAGATGGACCATATATTGCAGAGGGTAGTAGGCTCATCTAGGATTTCACTGTTATATGGATTCTTTCGGTATAACCAGATCTTAGTTCAACCTGAGGACCAAGCCAAAACTCCATTTACAACTCCTTGGGGTACCTTCATGTATTTGAAAATTCCCTTTGGACTAATGAACGCAGGTGCCACATTTCAGAGAGCTATGGATATAGCATTTGCCAAGGAGATCCATGATTTCTTAGTAGTATACCAAGATGACATTATTGTTTTCTCCAAATCTGATAATCAACACCTATATTTTATTATTTTTTCTTTTGCTTCATAACACACCATTGCAGCAATCTTGCTGCAAAAGAACAACCAAGGATATGAACAACCAATTGCATTTTTTTAGTAAATCCTTAGTAGATGCCACACTCAAATACAATATCATGGAAAAACATGCATTAGCTTTAGTAAAGGCTATCAAAGACTTCAGAGTATACATTTTGTATTCTCACATTATTGCTTATGTTCCAAATTCTATAGTTAAGGACATTTGGACAAAAAATGGGCCTGAAGGGAAAAGAGGCAAGTGGATGACCACAATATTGGAATATGACATAGAGATAAAGCCAACTAAGCTTATCAAAGGCCAAGGTTTATCCAAACTCATGGCTGAATCGAATTGTCAGACCCTTGATATCAACTTCATTAGTGCCCTTGATGATTAGGAGGAGATGGCGAATCCATATATCAGTGAACCTTTTACTGATTCACCTTGGTATGCAGATATTACATTTGTATTACTAAACTTCCAAGCTCCTCCTGGATTGACAAGAACTAAAGCTAGATTCTTAAAAATGAAGTCATTAAGATATTATATTATAGATAATGTGTTGTTTTGGAAGGACAATAATGGTATTCTTTTAACCTGTTTATTGAAAGATGAAGCTGACAAGATTTTACAAGAGTTTCATGCAAGGGATTGTGGAGGACACTTGTACTAGAAGAGTACTGCTAACAAAATTCTGAGGGCTAGTTTCTATTGGCCTACTTTGTTTGCATATGTTAAAAAGCATGCGACCTCTTGTCATAAATGCCAGATTTTTGAGGGAAATAGAAAAATTTTACCCTTGCCTCTTAAACCAATTTCCACTGAGATGCCATTTCAACAATGGGGGTTAGACTTCATTGGAGAAATACACCCAGCCTCCTCAGCTCAGCACAAGTGGATTATGATAGTCATAGACTATTTTACCAAATAGATAGAGGCCATACCTTCTAGGCAAGCCACAGACACTATCATAATCTCCTTCTTAGAGAGTAATATCCTGTCAATATTTAGATGTCCCTAGAATCTCATTACTGATAATGCAGTTGCCTTTAAATCCAAAATAATGATAGATTTCTATAACAAGTACCGCATCACCCTTAACCATTCTATAGCCTATTACCCTCAAAGTCATGGACTAGAAGAGTCATCCAACAAAAGCTTGGTCAATATTATTAAAAAATTACTGGAAGATAACAAAAAGACATGGAACAAGAAGTTAGTCAATGCCTTATGGGCATATACACTGACTACTAAGAAGTCAATTGGAACATCACCCTATTAGCTGGTGTATGGGATGGATGCAATTTTCCCATCATCCTTGGGAGTGACAGTGATGAAGATCATCCGGGAATTACAGGTGGAACCAAATGATATTCAAAGAAGAATAAATCATACCATACACCTGCAACGGACTAGAGAACAATGTTGAAAATAATACTGAGAGGGGGGGTGAATCAGTATTATCTAGTCCTTTTAACAATTCTTCCTTATTTATACTTTGAATTATTTTTGCATATCAGTACCATAAAACAATGAGCATGAACAAGAAAAACAGATAGTGACATCAAAGAACACCAGATATAAGGTGGAAACCCAATGTGAGTGAAAACCACCTGCTGCAATATGTCTCTATCTTCTTTCAAATTAGAAACTCCTTTTACAATGGTCTTGTACTGGTGTAGTCCTTTACCAGTACGCAGGCTCAACCTGCAGAGAGCTACAACTCTCTCTCATTTTCCAGTCTCACCTGGAAGGGAGCTACAACCCCCTACTTCTTTACAAGGACCACTTTTCATAAATTTTCAAACTGGATCCATATACATCAAATGATCATCAAATACATATAAATTACAGTCAGCTGCAGTAACCAGATCAAAATAACAGAACTGAACCTAGAACACCTTATCAATGGAAAAATTCAGTCAACAGAAGATCTTGAGTCAGATACGCAGTTTTCCTTTTACTGGCCTGCGTCGCTACGCACTTCACCCTCTGCTTCTATGCATATACCCGCGGAGCTCCTTCTGCTGCACTGCATGACCACGCATTGCTTCTTCTACTGCGCTGCGTACAGTACGCACCCAAATACACTATCGCGCCGCGTACTTCACTGAAGGCATGCACCCAAAGACACTATCGCGCCGTGTATTGTTTCTGTGCGTACGCACCTGAACCACCGTCGCTCTGCGTACCCAGGCACTGCTCCTTCATCGCCTTAGCGTACCCATGCACTGCACCTTTGTCGCCCCTGCGGACCCACGCACTTATCCTTCTTCTACTCTACGTACCTACGCAAAGGCACCGTTAAACACCTGCGTACATCAGAATAGGGCTGAATTTACATATCACCAGTGTGCTACAGTTAGACAGATGCCCAGATCTGATCAAGCGCTCGGGAGATCACCCTTTTAAAAGATTCCCCTTCCACTTCACTTCATATAGATCAGCTTTTTGAAACAATAACCCAAATATTTTAATCTTAGAATATTTAACCAAAAGCTACTAAGCCAAATGATCTCCTTTGCTTTATATAGGCAAGATCTTCCTCATCAAGATCATGGGGCTCAATAATATAATAAATAAAACAATACCAGGCCGAACCATGATAACACAATACCCGTCGGCTAAATACCAAGGAGTTAAACATAGGAACCCCACGTGTGCGCGCTTTACTTCCTTAAGTGTGTACACTAAGGGTACACACTCATGATGGTAACCTGTGTGTCTGGACGCGCCTGCACAGCGTACTGCGGGTACGCATCTTCTGAATTGTTCTCCTGCGTACTTCTTAATTTTCATCATATTGAGAGCCCTTGCCATGGGTGTTTCCATCAAGTACAACATCTGTAACCTATAACCATACCAGAAACATAATGCCAACAAATGTATCAAAGACTGTCTCTTCTTTTTCTCTAGTCAAATTCATAGATGAGGACAGTTGAAGAGATTGTTGCCTTTCTAAAATCAGAGTGGCAGGAAAAGGTTGTCCTCCAGCTGGGGAAGATTCTAGAATATCAATTATGTTAATCACTATTTTCTATGGTGATCCTTTGTCTATGTCCATATGTTTTCTAGGCTTCTTCCTGTATTTCAACTTGGATTCCTTCATAGAAGTATAAATCCTTGGTGACTGATATTGTCTAGATCTTTTCCCTGTAATTCCTTGTTCTTATTCTTTTCCTTTTTCAGTCCTATCTTCAATAGTTTATTTTTCCTGCTTTCTTGGAGTATGTGCACTGGAAGAAGAGATCACTTGTTCTTTGGCCTCCTATAATATATCAGGCATCCATTCAATCTTTCTAATGTATTTTTCAATATCAGCCCTTTGAGTTTGGATATAGGCTATTAACTTGTTTTCTACCCTCTTCTTGGAAATGATACCCCATGGGTCATAAGACCATGTGAAATTGTGGGTAAAGTTCATTTCTTTCAATGTTCTATCTGCCTCCTCCCCTACTGCTCTGTTGTTACAAATGAAGGGACCAATCTGGGATTTGATCCTGAACTAGGACTTTTTCTTAGCTGATACAAAATGAACTTCATCTACATTAATCATTTGTCTAATGTATTCCAATGCAAATATCCTCATGGGTAGGAACCTTTATGGCTTGTATGGGGCCAACTCACAACTATACACTCTTAATTCAGTGTAATTTTGGTACAAGTACCAATCACCTATTCTGGCTTGGTCTGACAACTGCATAATTCTCTTTATTTCTTCACTGATCCTAGGTTTTGCAGTCCCACTGAGGAGGCTCATTGCTGGGTGAAAAAACATCTCCACAAATGTCTTATAGCTGGAATCATTTTGGTCTTTCATCACCAATGTTTTCCAGAATATAATTGACTAGGGTTCACCTTCTTCATTCATTTTTATCACTGAAAACTAGAACATGTTTGCCTGAAAATACACAAACATATATACCAACGTTGAGGAATAATGAAACACTTCCTCTGTGAATAAATTGACCAGCTGCTCATGAATGGCCTCTGCTAAAAACTGGTTGAAATTGAAGAGAATAGAGGATTTGGATTATGTTTACATAATAGAAAATAAATATATGATAGCTTCATCAAGCCATTGATCTAAATAATAACCAAGTAAATAAGAGGGAACAGTGACAATGTGTCTAGTACTGTTAGGGAAACCAAAGGAGGAATAAGGAGGATTCTTGTTTGGAAGAGGTGTGTTCTCAGTCATGAAAAGTTCTAATGTTCTAGCTATCTTAGAAAAATCAATCTTTCGATACATTTCAGTGAGGACCTCATGGGAAAAGGGAGTATTTCCTTTAATAACCGGGGCCTACATCATCTGTATAATGAACTTGGCATCAATTGTAAACCAAATATGTCTTGTGGGGCCATCACTTCCCTTTTTTATGGATTATAACATGGATGACATTTCCTGATTAGTTCTAGACAACTGTGTGTTTTAGGAAAAATATAAAAAGGTAGATTAGTGTCCCAGAGTCCTATGTCATCCATCTCCTCTACAAATTTGTTCTCCCACCAATAATATATGTCAAACAAATCAAACTCTGAGAGTGTTTCATGGATCTTGAAATCCATGTTTGCAAGTGGTAGGTGATCCAAATCCAATGGTGGTTGCCCCATTGGATTAAATAATTATGGTTCCTTTTTCTTTAGTGCCATGGCTTTCTTCTCTGAAACTGTTCTCTAAAATATGTCCTATGTTGAATTTGTAATAGAAGGGGATACGAAGAAATTGGAATTTAGTGAGGTAGAAAGAAACTGGATTAATCAAAATCGGTATTCGAGAAAGGCAAATTGTTATCACTGCATAAAATAAGTTCTCCTGCAACTATACTACTGTTCTTTGTCTACATTGTGCACTCTCTGTGTATGACTGAATGGAATTTGCACCTAGTAGCATAAAACATAAGTTAAAATTCAAAAAATGGGGTGAACTAGCACTTTTATAGATTTGGAATGATTTCGTTGGATTGGATTGACTTGGCATGGATCCATTGGCTAACGGTCCAAACCATTGATTGCTCAATGACAGGAATGGAGGTGATAGGGAAGATGGGATGGGTTTGCGTCGTGAGGTGGCAGGAGCAACAACGATCATACAACAAAGTGGTTTGGGTATCGAGATAAGCCACCTTTTGGGGGGGGAGGGGGGGGGGGCTTGAGAGTGGTAAGAGGTATGAGAGGGGGGCTGCAAACTCGTGAGGGCATGACACGTAAGAGGTTGGAAACCACTGACTTCAAAGCCCCCTCCCCCCCAACCGAGATTACATTTCGAAGGGTGAGGGGGGGCCAGAAAAGAACAAGGGTCATTGGATCAGATAGAGTGAGCGGGGATGTGGTGATAGATGGTGGGTAGATTAGATAAGATGTGACATGTGAGTGTGTGGTGGGGTACGGAATAAATGAGGGGTGGGGCCTATAGGAAAATATGGGTATAGAGTGAAGTTAGGGGGTAATGATATTAAAATAACATAAGACGCCTCATTTTTTATTTCTTCCCCTGGCTTTAGAAAAACAATAGGGTATTTCTTCCAACTTTAGGAAAACATTGGGATATGTCTTCCAATCTTTAAAAGAATTTTTCATGTCTTTCTCTTTCCTTGAACTTTCTTTGATCTACTTAAACTTATTCCCGTAATCTACCATTTTTTATTTTTTCATTTGCAAGGTTCACTTGGACTTGCATACCCTTTCTCTTTTTGTCTCTTTTTTTTTTTAATTCTAACCAAATCTATCACTTTTTTCTCCCCTTGGTCCAGATTTAACAGTTGAACCAATTTTATTTCTACCTAGCTACTGATTTTCCATGATTAAACTGTTTGGTAGATCTTTATTTTATAACCTCTCAACATAAATGGAAATTTGTTCAATCATGCTTAGACTGTATGATTGGAACAACATTTGGGGTTTTCATTTGCTTATTTTTTTCCTCTTTTCCTCTTTTTCTTCTTTTTATATACCCTCTTTTCATTTCTTTTCTTTTCTCTTTTTTTGTGAAATCAATTGAATATTGGAATATATGAACAATTTGAACTCTGTAAACTATGAAATACTCAATCACCTTGAGATCCTATAAATTATAGGACCCTAATAGGCCATACTATTTTAATCAATGTAATGTAATGTGGAAGTCCAAGAGACCCACATGTAAAGTTGAAGAGTCATGTAAGTCAAACAGTGATGAGGGAAGTCAAACAGTCATAAGGGTCAGTTTCACCCTTCGCTATATATACCCATCATTTGTACATGCAAAGGAATTTTCACCTTGGCTCCTCCCACATATCCATGAGAGTTTGTAATCTTTTCTTTGAGGAGTGAGTAGTGTCTCCAATGCCCCACTATTGGGGTTAGTGATGTAATGGTGTACATATGTGCCTTGGAACTTTCTCTTAATTCAGAAGTTTGTTAATAGGCTAGCACATTTTCATATGTATTGTATTCGTTTGTAAGACTATTCTTGGGATGCTTGTAATGCATGTTACTTTAACTTGTATTTAGACAGTTGAACTATTTCAGTTGTTTTAGTGCATATGTTCTTGGAAATGTGTTGTATCAGTTGTTAACACTGTCTCACCTGTGTGGACTACTCTATCGGGCACTCGACAAACTCATTCTCATAAACTTTTTATAACAACCACCGCATTGATTTAGACTATTCCACTACATGTTGTACATATTATGTGCTCAGCTTGTTTTTTGTGACTACCGCATCCATGTGGACTACTCTACTGGAAGCTATGCACATCTTGCTATGTTGCGTGTCTCTAACATAGTTGGGACTAGTCCATTTCGAATTGAGACTCACTCTCACCCTCTCCCTCTGCAATGAAAGAACCTTGACACAAGCGGCACTAAGAACTCACTAGGCACGTGAACCTCATTGTTCGAAGACAAAGAAAACCACTCTCATGTGCTAACAAACAAGAGCTAAGGCATACCTTTAAGATAATGGAAACGGGTCCATCGTACTAGATGGGACTCCTATAGCAAATGGTATGAGGTCTAGTTGGGACTTCATACTAGGGAGATCCCTTGAATGTTGGTGGGTCCAACACCATCAACATTTCTGCCGCTAGAAGGAGGGCTAGATGAAAAGTTGAGTCCTCACAATCTATTTTGAATCTATGCATGCCTATCATGGCTAAACACAAAATTTCTCTTCCAAAGTGTATGTCTTATAGAAAGGACTTTGAATTCTCAAAAGAGTATTGGAATAACTTGTAACATAAAACATACAATGGTAGAGACCAAGTAGCCCTTGTTATGCATGTGATTGGCATTATAGGCTCCTGTGAAAGGAATGAAATCTTTGAATATTACATGACCCACACATTGTTTGCATACTCCCTTCGAGGGCACCCACTACATTGGTGTGCCACAATACCTGAAAAATCTATTCACTCTTTCCATCATCTCATAGTAGAGATAGACGATGCTTTCAATCATTTTGGCTGTAAGGCACTCAATAAAGGAATTATGGAATTACAAAAAGCACCTGATGAATCAATTAAAAAATTCTACATGTTCTTTTGTAATCTTTCATATCTATTTCCTGAATATAAAATTGATTGGGAACTCCTCGATGGAAGATTTATCTTCTGTACATTTCTAAAAATTTGCAATTCTTAGAGTCATTCAAACCCCTCCCAACATACCTTGATGTTAGAGTTATTAAATCTAATATGGACAATGACAGTTTCACAAGTGATTGTTTGTCCTCTTCTCATCAAATAGTTCTAGCTCTGCAGTGCAGGATAAGAGAAGGTGCATGTACATCTATTGAACTACCACATCCTCCTACTCCACCTGCTCTTGATATCTATGCAGATTTGGCTTGCAAGCCTATTGGTTATGATGTGGAAATGTTACCTCAACCTCTGTCCCCTCATTCCATTGATCCTCTAGATTGTATTTTCTTGTGTTCTTCCATTCCAGACTACACACTTGTTGTGAAAAAGGATCAAGTTGTCGACAGAGTTGGTGTTGTGAAGCCAACTTTTGCTATCATTCACAATGATTGTGTGCCAGAATCTAAGTAAGAAGCCATGGTTAAGGATGAATCCCTTCCATCTACCCTCACTCACTCTATCCTAACATCCCTTGTGATTCTAACACTTTTGATTCTCCCTGTGAAAACTCATGTTTGGATGTTCTACTTCTGATCGTTCACATGACGCACTGGATGTCAGTCTGTCATTACATTATGGAGAGGAGACATATTCCTCTAAAAATCTATCCCATCTATCATTTTTCATTTCTAAAAACATAGAGGTTGAACATCCTTATTTCTCATCTACCCCTCTGCACGATTCATCAAATCATGAGGATGTCGAAGAATATCCCGACTTTTCTAATCATTGTTGTCATGATCTTTGTACTTCTTCATTTGATCATGATGTTTATTCACTCATTTTTAACCTATTGAAGCCACTGGTCTCTGATGATCTATCTATTGATAGGGTGGAAACCCCGTAGGCTATTGAGGCACTTCATCCTATGCTGATGGTTATGTCAGGCCCTAGCTGTCTTGAGGTTAGTTCCACTTTCGATCAGAAATTTTTTTAAACACCCAAGACTCCTCATCACTCTCTTCTTCACATTGAATATCAACCAAACACACATATTTTACTTCCTCCACTCGCATCACATGATCCCATCGCTTATGCACTGGAGGAATCATACACATAAAGCACACTTACAAGGTATAAGTTGTCTCTCTTTCTCATGTTTTCTTTTCTGTCATATTCAAGAGATTGTCTATGCTTATCATCTCCATGCAGTGTTTCACAACACCATGTTAAGTCTGTAGAATGTTTGTCTTGTGCATTGACTCTTTTCTTTTCTGTGGATGTTTTAGAAGTCAGAGCTTGTTGGTCATCGCTGATCAATATTTCTGGTTCATTGATTTACATGCATATTTTTCATGCCTTTGCCAACATGGGCCAATCAATGAGTCGGTGACTGCACTGCAAATATCACTTCATGGGATTAGGCCCATGCACTTTTAACCATAGGAGTAGGAGTAGTCTTTGCTTCTTGCATTTCTTTGATTTTTGGTTTGCATGTTTGTTTTCTTTCTTACTTAGTTTGGTTTTCTTTCTTTCTTTCTTTGCTTACTTTTTTTTCTTTCGATTTACTGCTACTTTTTCCTTTTTTCTTTCTTTGCTTGTTTGTACATGTAGGTTAGCCTCTCGTGAAACAGTGTTTAGCTCTCGAGATAAGTTGGGAAAATCGAAGAGGACTTGTACAGCTATCAACATCTGGTTGTCTGTGGTCCTCTCTCTTTATGAAGGGCTTGATGTTTTCAATCAACGATGCCTTGATGGAAAATATGTTCTGTTCAAAGTGACTCTTGGTGAAAACACAACTCTTGCACTATTAACTAGTACTTCCTACTCTAATCAGTTATTTTGGGTTAACCCTTGTCATCTCAATCAAGTAGAGTAAGGTGAGGGGGAAAACCTTAACAAGTATGCCATAGGTATATATAACATACTTATCTAAAGGAACAACCTCTTTTTCTCTCAATAAGTCGGGATCCCTATTCTACCTATGAAATAAATAACTGTGTATGCACAGTTCTTTGAATAAATGGAAAAAATTAATAAGGTGAAAGAAGACAAAGTCTTCTTGTGTAGAGAGGTGATACAAGTAACTCCGCCAGGGTACTGACTAGGCTGCCTAGAATCAGAGCGATGCTTGTGTTCCTACGTGACTCAGTCAGGGTACTATCCAGGTCTGCTAGCAGCAGAGCAACACCAGAGATGAAACTTAAACTCTAACAGTTATATTACTTGTGCATCAATATACCCCTCGTCCCCAATTGAAACAACTAAGTTGACTTGGCTTGGAATGTATGATGACCGATCAAGAGAATGGTAGGTAATAGACATATCACATAAGCTAGTGCAAAAGCCATCATGATCAAAGAATTGAACAATACTTGTGGAAGGGTTAGACTTGCTTTTCACAAAACAAGGTCCATACAAAGAGCTAGAGTTCTACTAGTGTATCACCAATGTTGTAGCAGATATAATCACCCTCCAAAATTTTGGCTCATATGAAAATTTTGGAGCCTACCTTGGATCATGCAATCAATCGGCCTTGTTTACTTATTGGTAAGTTGATGATCTCAAGCTTCCCCTCCTTGATTTTAAGAGTTGTTGATGTTCTCATCTTTATGAAGCATGTGTCATTTGCGGGCATAAGGGATTGTTGTTTGACATGAAAAGGGAATGTTCTTTTTCTTCAAGGGAATCATGTGCATATGAGTTGTTATCATCACATATACATGTTTCACACTCACTTCACACACCCTTGTCACGAAGGTTTTTGTTTCAACTAAAGTATGTCATAGACATTCTAGATGGCATATATTGCATCACTATGTGTTTGTGTGTGATCACAATCAATTCCTATCACTATTTACATCTGCATCGTTGATATCACACTTAGCCATTTCCTAAGCAACCTAGCCTCATCTAGCTTCCCGAGACTGTGCACTTTGCTTATGCAACCATCAAGCTTCCTCCCTTGCCTGTAGGAAATCTATAGTGCACAGACATGCCAACATCCCTTGACATCCAAAACTGCGCAGTGTTTTTGTTATGCAACCAGCTTACAAAATAGAAGAAAAGAAAGATCAACACCTTCAAAATCAGCCTGTTTGAGGGGGAAACCTCCTTTACATTACACAAATAAACAACTCTTGGATGATACAAATGACTAAACCTCCTTTCTATATATAGGAGTCTAAAGGGTCACAATATAATCCAATCCGACATAACAATAATAATATAAGGGCACAACAATAACAATAGTGGGCTTCTATGTAGCACACTAATAACCATATGGGGACAATAGGGGAAGAATAATAACAATAAGGGCTACAATGACAATAGTAATGGGGGAATCACTATTATTATAGGGACCTAACATGCCCCTCTCCTTCAAAAAATTATTTTCCTCAACACTTCAGTAGTTTTGGATGCTTCTATATAAAATTCTCATCCTCCCATGTGGAATCTTCAGCGGGTAAGTTCTTCCACATGATAAGATACTTTGAAATTGATCAATTTCGTAGCTATCGAGTTCTTGTTTTTGTGACTACTTCAAGTTGCAATATGATTTTTACTTCCTTATCAAGTTCTGGAAATATTGTTTGAACTAGGATCTTGTCATCTATAACCTTCTTTAAACATGAAACATGGAAAACTGGGTGCACTCAGGGAGCTGCAGGAAGTTCCAATTTCTATGCCATAGTACCAATCTTTTGCAACACCTTGTATGGATCATAATAATTTGGTGATAATTTATTATCCTTCTTAGCTTTCTTGAGGGACATTTGTTTATATGGTTGTAGCCATAGGAATACCCAGTCGCCTACATCAAAAATTCTTTCACTGCAATGTTGATCTGCCTATTGTTTCATTAGATGATGCGCCAACGTGAGGTTATCCTTTAAGAGTTGGGGAACTTGTTGTAGATGCTCGTTGTGATCTTACACTGCTTGAACCATAGATTTTTCTCTTAAATATGACATAATGTATGGTGTATGATATCCATAAAGTGCCATAAGTAGGGTCATTTTTGCTGTAGTATGGAAGGAAGTTTTATACCACCATTTAGACAAAGGAAACCATCTAACCCATTGTGTACATTTATCAAAGAAAAAGCAATGAATATATCCTTCCAAACATTTTTTTACTATATCATTTTTCCCATCAAATTGATGATGATAAGATGTGCTATGAGCTAACTGAGTATTGAGCAAAGAAAATAATTTTGTCCAAAAATTTCTAGTGAAAATGGGATATTTGTCACTTATAGTAATCTTTGGGTTTCCATGTAGCTTTCGAATTGTTTCCATAAATGCAGTAGAAATTGTACTAGATTTAAGTGGATGAGATAAAGCACAAAAGTGTGCATACATTGTAAGTTTGTCAACTGCCACCATGATGACACTCTTTCCTTTGGACTTGGGTAAACCTGTGATAAAATCCATTGAAACCTCTTCCGATTTTTTGCTTGGAATGGATAAAGGTTGTAATAGACCCAGGGTCTTAATTATTTCAACTTTATTTTTTTGTAAAACCAAAAATTTCGCCACAAACTTTTGAATATCTAATTTAAGGCCATCCCAAAAAAATTCCTTCTTAACCATGTGGTAAGTTTTTAAAAATATTGAGTGCCCTCCTAAGGGAGAAGTCTGTAGTTCCATATGAATGTTTTGTTTGAGTTGGGAATTATCGCATAGGTATAAGTGACCTTTGTACCATAACAAATCATTTTTCCAGCTAAATGTATCATATGTACTGTGTTCTTCTTGTAACTTTTAAATGAGTGCCCACACTTCTTTGTCATTCCTCCATTCATCCCTTGCTTCATTTATCCAATATGGTTGGATAATAGAAATGGCGCAAAGCAATGCTTCTACACCCTGATCCTTTCTTGAGAGTGAATATGTCACAACATTTTGCTTCCCTTTTTTGTAGAAGATTTCAAAGTCATAACCCAACATCTTTGTGACCCATTTTTGCTTCTCTTGTTAAGATAGTCTTTGTTCTAAGAAGTATTTAAGACTATCATGATCTGTTTTTACCTTGAAGTGTCTTCCCATTAGGTAGGGTTGCCATTTATTAAGTGCATGTAGTATTGCCAACATTTCCTTCTCATAAATAGCATTTTGTAAATAATTTCCTTTGATTGGACTACTTTCTAAAGAAATGGGTCTTTCTTCTTGCATTAAAATAGCACCAACTCCACTTCCTAAGGGATCACATTCCACAATAAAGGTTTTTTTGAAGTCCAACATAGCTAATACGGTGCTCGACACATTGCCTCTTTAAGATGTTCAAAGGCCTTTGTTGCTTCTGGAGTCCATGAAAATGCATCTTTCTTCAATAATGTTGTTAGAGGTGCTGCTCTTCTCCCATAATTCTTAACAAACTTGCGATAATACTTTGTCAACCCGAGAAATTCTCACAGATGCTTTATGGATGTGAGGATTTTCCATTCCTTAATGGATTTATTTTTTCTAGGGTCTACCTTAACACTTCATGAGATACAATATGACCCAGATATTCCACCTCTTGTACTCAAAAGAAACATTTGGAGCTTTTTGCATATAATTGTTTCTCCTCCAATAGTTTGAGCACCCTCTCAACATTTTGAACATGATCCTTCCAAGACTTGCTATAGATTAGTATATCAACAAAAAACACTAACACAAATTTTTTAAGGAAGGGTTTGAAAATGGAATTCATCAAACCTTGAAATGTAGAAGGTGCATTGGTAAGGCCAAAAGGTATGACCAAAAATTCATAATGACCCTCATGAGTTCTAAATGTTGTTTTTAGAATTTCTTCAGTCCTCATTCTGATTTGATGATATCCTAAATGAAGATACAACTTGGTGAAGTAAATTGATCCATGCAATTCATCCAATAATTCATCAATGATAGGAATGGGAAATTTATCTTTAATAGTGAGTTTTTTGAGCTCCCTATAATTCAGACAATGCGCCAAATCCATCCTTCTTGTGCACCAATACTACACAAGCAGGGAAAGAACTTTGACTAGGTTGAATTATACCAGCCTCTAGCATTTCTGCAACCATACATTCAATTTCACTCTTTTGGGCATAGGGATATCTGTAAGGTATGATGTTTGGAGGAACAATTCCTGGAATAAAATGAATAGCATTATCATGATCACGAATAGGTGGGAGGCCTTTGGGAGTCTCAAATACCTTGGAATTATTGTCTAATACATTTTGGATATCTGGATAAATAGATTATTTCGATGTAGGAACCTCTAGTGAACATAATTGTGCAATTACGCCTCATTGTTCTTTCTTTAGAAGCTTTGTCATTCTGTTAGAGTTGATTATCTTTCCCAATTTCCCTACGATACCCCTTAATTCAAATCCCTTTCCTTCTGAACAAAATTTCATGAAAATTTCTTGAAAATTAAAAGCTATTGTACCCAAGGATTGTAGCCGTCGAACTTATAGTACAACATCAACAACACCCATTGGAATGGAAAGTATTGAGCTATTAAATACATATTCTCCCATGGATAGCTTGATATTATGGCTCTTTCTAGAGAAATTTATGGTTCCTCTACTTTCAACCATCACTTAACACTCTAGTGCTGGATATGGGAAACAATCCAATTCCTTGTCTATCTTACAATGAATAAAATTATGGGTATTGCCCGAATCAATCAACACTGTTACCTTTTTCTTCCTGATATGTCCTTTTATCTTGATAGTTTGAGGAGTGGTAATTACAACCAATGCATTACAAGATATGGTCGAATTTACTTCTTCTTCCTCTAGTGTTTATTCCTGGTGTATATCATCTTGTTTCGACGTTTCCTATTCCTTTTCTTCCTCCTCTTCATAGTCTATGTAGAATAATTTCTTCTCAACACACTTGTGACCTTTAATGTGTTTTATATCAGAATTGTAACAAAAGCCATTTTTCTCTTTTTTCTTTGAATTATTGTGGTGTCAACCTTGTAGGTTGTGGAATGCTAGGGGCAACAACACTTCCATCTTTATAGTTGCGAGTGGTAGGCTTCCTGGTTGCCATAATTTTTCTTTCCATTTTTCTTGACAACCTGAATGCTTTCTCCAATGAATTAGGTTCCCAAAGGAAAACCTAATGTTGGATGTTATCCTTTAAAGTCCCTATGAATGCATCAATCCTATGCTCCTCTAGAATATCTTTTACCCTTATATTCAATTTTTGGAAGTCCTCAATGTGCTCCATCATTGAACCCTTTTGTTTGAGATTTATCAATTGGATAAAAAAGGTGTTGCTTTTTGTATCCTCATAATGTGCTATCATTTTTTCCATAAAAATTTCCCAAGTGACAATTTGTTTATGAGAGCAAAGCCATCGATACCACACAAACTGATTTGGTTCCAAATATAAAGTTGCAATGCGTACCTTTTGTGCGTTTTTCACATTATGGAGATCGAAATATTGCTCCATCTATAGTATCAATGTTACGGGATCCTTGCCATCAAACTTTGTCATATCAATCTTTGGAACATGGTGGGTCTTCAATCCAACGTTAGAGTCTACGAAATCATGATTAACATTTATTTTTTTCTCATCATGAGTTTCCTTTACTACCCTTTCACCATTAGTAAACATTTCTTGTAGCAACTTTGTCAAATCTATCTTAGAATCTTCAATATTTCCTTCCATCATAGCTTCCATGTCATTCATCTTAGCTTCCACGCCTTTCTTTAAACCATCCATCTTAGCTTCCATGCCTTTCATTAAACCATCCATCTTAGCTTCCACACCTTTCTTTAAACCATCCATCTTAGCTTCTATTACTTTTTGTGAGAGTGAATTTTGTTGCATTAGGTCTCATATTTTTTATATATCATGTTGTGTTTCTTCCTCTTCTTCATGAGTCATGATAGAGCTTTTAGGTTGATGAATAAGTGTTTCCATTTTATTTCTTTGAGGCATCAATTAATGATAATTATGCTTCACTATTCCCTTCAAATTACTTCAAACTATTTTTTCAAATCAAACTTATGCAAAAAAATTAAAAAACTACACACATTTTTTCACTTTATAGGCGCTCGATATTGAATCTAATGTATCTCTAAAATTTCAGATTCCCAAGCTCTAAAATTTATAATTGTGGTAGCCCTGTAAGTCCTCTTTTCAATTCCACTAGTCTAATTGAAATTGGATTCTCCAAGAAAGAGTAATTCCCAATCTCCTAAGATGACCTGAGTATAAACTTTTTTAGTAGATCGAATTTGTACGAAGTGCCACATGTCACTGTTTCAACCTTCAGACCTAAAAATGATGAGCAACAAACTGTAGGTTATCCAATTTCTATAACTTCTTACGAAATTTCAATCTAATACTCAGAGAGAAAGTTATAGTGATTTTCCCAAGGTCACCTATTTGGGATGTAATTTGGGAGCCTCTAAACACCATAGCCTCCTTAGATCATATCTCCAAAAAATAGCAACACAAAATATGAAATTTGTACTAGAAGATCATTGCAATTTTGGCTCAAATGGGATTTTGTTTTAGCTTCTGAAATGTCACAGAAAAACTGTTATAGTGAAAATTCCACGATGACCTGTTTGGAGTAGCGAAACCCTAGAATCCAAGCTTTGGTACCAAATGTTATGCAACCAGCTCACAAAATAGAAGAAAAGATATATCAATGCCTTCAAAATCAGCCTCTTCTAGGGGGAGACCTCCTTTAAATTACAAAAATGAAAAATTTTTGCATGATACAAATGACTAAATCTCCTTTCTATATACAGGAGTCTAAGGGGTCAAAATATAATCCAAGCCGACAGAACAATAATAATATAAGGGAAAAACAATAACAATAGTGGGCTTCTATGGGGCACACTAATAACAATATGGGGACAATGGAGGAAAAATAATAACAATAAGGGCTACAATGACAATAGTAATGGGGGAATCACTAGTATTACAGGCACCTAATAGGTTTCCTCTAGTGTCTTTCCCCTAACTAGAACCCACTGTCTCCAAGAACTTCGCAGTATTGACCCTCAGCTGCCCAGCCAGTATTGCTCTCCAAAAATGTGTAGAACAGTCCAATATCCAACACTTCTCTCGAGAAATGCACAGAGTAGTCCTGCTATCGTGCATTCAGAAATTGCATAGAGATGTCCTCCCAGGACCCCGATCCCTTAGTAGTGTCCTTGCCTCAAAACTGCACAACATTTTCCAATTTGTCTTGTTTGTCTTGAATGTAGAAACTACACAGATGGGCCTTCCATGGCCTCATCCCGACAACAATCACTTCCTGCTGAAATCGCGTCGATCCATCGCCCATTGACCACAGGAAAAGGTGACATGCTAAGATCACTCTGAAGGAGTTGAGGAGAAGGGCCAAGGGACCAAGTAATGGAAAATATTAGGACCTTTATCAAAACTCCATCGGATGCATGATCATCTTAAGGGTAAGTATGGTAAGTAAAGAAAACCTTCTGAAGTAAATCTCTTAGTTGAGTTTACAGGACTTCTTGTTATTGTCATATCATCTTTTCCTAAGTAACATCCATGTGCGCAAACACAAAAAGTCATCTGATGTGTTTCTTCTACATGACTTACCTCCTTTTCACTTGTTTGGCAAACAATTGTCTTCAGCATGTTGATTGTTATGTCATGCTTTCCACCTCAATCTGGTGATGTTGAAGGTTGTGTTTGAGTTGTGTTTTCTAAGTAAACATATTTCACACTCACACACAATGTTGTAAGTACTGTCATTAAAGTGTCAACATTGTCGTCTGAATGTCTATCTGAAGTGTCTCACTTGTCACTCTCACCATTAGGCAGTCCCAGAGTTAGTCACACTGAGCATATGTTGTCTTGTTGGTTTGAGGAGTCTTATCACTGAGTCATGTTCAGTGTGTGTTTGCAAGGTCATGTATTCATGAGTTCACTCACTCACACAACCATTTTTTTGAAATTTTGTCGACCAGAACAACCTCCATTAGTTGGACCTCTGATGAGCTACACTATGCAATCTCAGCCTCAGTGATCATGTATTGCTGCCTAGAATTGCATAGAACTTGCGGTTGCCTCCTAGGCAGTCTGCACTGTGTAATACTGGAATCAACCTGACCAAATATCACCCAGAATAGCATAGAGGTTTCTTAGCAAGCCATCTCAATCTGCATTGCCCACAAGAAAGTTTATCAAGCTTCCTGCTCGTCAACTGGAGAGTGTGACTGGGCAGTGACCCTATGCTTCACTCCGCCAAAAAATTACGCAAAAGCTACCAGCATGCTCACCTCTACTGACTAAGGAAATTATGTAGACATGAATGATAGGAACCCGATCCCTGTCACTACACTATCCTTGAAATTTTTGTAGTTCTGCCAGCTAGTCACCCTATCAGTCAGCCTGCTACTCCTCCTGAAAACGGCATAGTTTTCTTGGGTTTTCCTTTAGCTACTCGATGCCACGCTTAGCCTAGAAATTATGAAGGGATGTCCTATAGAACAAACCACCAGTTCCATGCACTTTTGGCCAGCAAGCTCCCGCAACCCACTACCAGCCTCCCCGAAGAATCTATGTAGTTTTCACTACCATTGTCCTCCTTGTTGCCTACACTGCCTCCCTAAAAAAATTGTTCAGTTTTTCCCTCTAGCCAAGCTACATCCTGCAAATGGTCACTATTTTTCCAAACTGCTCATCTCAGTCTCCCAATGACCTCTGCATAATTTTCCTTGACAATGCCCTAAAGCTCACATCCCGGCCTAAATCTGCTCCACACAGTTTCCAAGTCTTGTCCTCTTTCCAAACCACCTTCACCCAAATGAGAAAGATGGTGCATCATGGTAAAATAAGAGATTTCTGGATTTGATTTTGTCTCTTCATGAGTGATTAGATATATAGGTACATGGATGAGACATGATGCGATGACGAATGAGATGAACAAGGAGCGCATGCTAGGAGACTTGTTCACAAATGGATGAACACATGGAGCATGCCAAGTAGAAGCAAAGGAGAGACATGCAGGTGCAACATCAAGCAAACACCGAGACCATCAAAGACTACGCACACCTTTCCATGCAGAGGTGAAGCTATGATTCACCAAGATTCCACTCATCACTCAACAACACTGTAGCTCAACATGGACACCACCAACAACATGAACATACTAGCATTTTCGTGTCGAGTCATGTCATGAGTCATCTAGGCCACATCACTACTCTGGGCCATACTATTGTAATCAATGTAATGTAACATGGAAGTCCAAGAGACCCACATGTAAATTTGAAGAATCATATAAGTCAAATAGTCATGAGGGAAGTCGAATAGTCACAAGGGTTAGTTCACCCTTTGCTATATATACCCCTCATTTGTACATGCAAAGGAATTTTCACCTTGGCTCCTCCCACATAAGCTTGAGAGTCTATAATATTTTCTTTAAGGAGTGAGTAGTGGCTCCAATGCCCAGCTATCGGGGTTAGTGATGTAATGGTGTATGGATGTGTCTTGGAACTTTTGATTAATTCATGAGTCTGTTAATAGGCCATCACATTTTCACACATGTATTGCATTTGTTTGTAAGACTATTCTTTGGATGCCTGTTATTCATGTTGCTTTAACATGTATTAATACAATTGAACTATTTTGGTTGTTTTAGTGCATATGTTGATGGAAATATGTTGTATCAGTTGTTAGCATTGTCTCGCCTATGTGGACAACTCAATCGGACACTCGAGAGACTCATTCTTGTAAACTTGTTATAATGACCATTGCACTCATGTGGATTATTGTGTTGGGTATTGCATATGCCATCTGCTCACTTTGTGTTTTGTGACTGCCGCATTTGTGTGGACTACTCCACCAGAAGTTGCACACATCCTATTGTGTTGTGTGTCTCTAATAGAGTTGGGACTATTCCCTTTTGACTTGAGACTCACTCCCACCCTCTCCCTCTGCAGTGAGAGAACCTTGACACAATCGACACTAAGCAGTCACCAGGCATGTGAACCTTGTTGTTTGAAGACTAAGTAAACCACTCTCCTTTCCTAACAAGCAAGAGCTAAGGAATATCTTTAATATAATGGAAATCGAGCCATCATGCCAGATGGGACTCCTACACCAAATGGTGTGAGGTCTAGTTGGGAATTCATACAAGGGAGATCCCATAAATGTTGGAGGGTCTAGCACCGTTAACAGGTTCCAAAATTGGATTTTATAGTTCCTCTTCTAGCTCTTATGGTCCTTCTATCAATGGAATATTAAAATAAATTTCTTCTTCTTCCTCTTCACTAGGGATTTCTAGTTCTTGTCCTAAAAGTTGTTCTGCAGTTGAAAATAGAAAAATTACTCCTTCTGGTGGGCATATAGGGTCGTCTTCTTCTATTATGGTTTCAATTGATCATGTTGGTTAATCTCTAGGTTGGATTTTAGATCTAAATATCTCAATAAGTTTTTGTCTGCCTGCAATGGATGGAATATGAGTTTGGATGGATGGTGTGGTGGTACAAGGTTGCGGTTGGGTGAGGGATGATGTTGGAATCAAACTTCTACCTCTACCTACAAATCTACCTCTAGAATATCTTTCCCTATGTATATCATTTTTTTTATTTTTTTAATGAAAAGAAAAGAAAAAAGACTCCTATATATACTTCCCCAAAAATGATGCCAAAATGTTTGGTAATTTAATTTATCTTAATTACTTACATGAATTATCAATGAGGGCCAGTAAACTAATGAAATGTATGTGCATTGTATGTGCTAGGAGTCTTTGTCACTCATTCAATTCCTATGTTAATTTGATTTACCGAAATGAACATGTTTCTCCATAGCTATGTAATTAAATAAAAAACTCATACAAAATGAAATCAATTCTACTTTACTTTCTTGAATAATGATCACACTCACACTTGCTTTAAAATAAAATCACTCTTGCTCTTAAAATCACACTTGCTTAAATGAAAAATCACTCTTGAAAACCATACTTGCTAAAATGTAAATCACTCTTGAAAACCATACTTTCTTAAATGTAAATCACTCTTGAAAACCACACTTGCTTAAATGTAAATCACACTTGTACTTGAATGAAAATCACTCTTGAAAACCACACTTAAATGGAAAGCACACTTGTACTCGAATCAAATCACTCTCTGTAATAAAATCACACTTACAAATGAATATGTTATAATTTAAAGAAGGATTATTTATGTAATTGAAAATCACTACAATGTAAAGTTTATGATTCTACTTCAATGTTAGATTATACTCTATCCATGTGCATCTAATCTCTCTTCACTTGAACAATAAAATGATTAGCAAAAACAATCTCAAACTTGTATATAAGAATCAAAACTCAAATACTCAAATGAATTGAAACAAATCTACAGGAAATATTAATTGAAATATTAATTATTAATAAGTGAAGACCTTACTATCTTGAGGGGGGCCTCCTACGAGAAGCAAGTAGCACTGTCAAGATTTTTCAAGTTAATTATCTAGTCATTGAGATTGCACAATAGGATGGAATTGAAATAGAGTTTTTATAAATCAAAACATGGTTCTTACAAATAAAATTCAAGTCTCCTTTAGCTATTCCAAGAGGCATATTTATAAAACCCTTATGCAATAAATGTTTTCAGAGCTTTATGTCTATGCTAATTGACATTGGCTACAATTAACATAGGAGATAAGATGTTGTAATATTGCTCATGATTTTCTATCAACATAGCAAATCTACATCTCGCTTGCTTGATTCGCCTTCCATGATGGTTGACTTATCCTTTGACCGAACTAATATAGTGCCTTATTCAACAATCCAACTTTGTTGACCAGGACCTGGGTAAACTTGTTGTTGACCAAACCTAGCATAGGCTTGTTGACCAAGTCCAGGATAATTTTGGTACTGTGGGAATTTTTGTTGCTGATATTGTGGCTGCCATGGCTGTTGATGTAATGGTTGTTGCCCACCAATGTAAGTTTCACCAGGTTTTGAATAAATTAGAACAGTATAAGTCTGAGTCATTCCAGTAAATGGTAAATTCGCCTGAGGTTGTTGGATTCCAAGAAAAAACGGTTGCTGTAAAACTACCTAAGAAGACCGAGTCTGTAAACTTGAAACTTGAGGGTCAGAGGTTGAAAGACCAGCTTGAAAAGTTTGAGATACAATTAACTGAGCTTGCGACTATGTTGAAGTCTTAATGAAATGCGTAGTAGGTATGGATGAAACATATTACATTGGTTGTGATGGATACACAAGCCTTGGTTGAACGGGACTTGTAGGCTACCAGTGACAAACAACCATTCCAGGCTGACCTAAACACAATGGAATACTGCCATATGATTTCCCCCTAGAAAATGGAGGATAAGAAGATTGGGCATATTTTTCTCCATATGGAGGTAATATAGTGTAAAATGGATACATTGGATGATAACCAAATGGACCAGCTTGATATTGACTCGATGGATCAAACTGTTCAGTATCTGTAAGTGAAGAAGCAAGTAAAATTCCCATGGATGACATGGGTGAAGACCATGGACTATAAGCAACACTTGATTGAGTTCCAGATAATGATTGGTAACCCGGTGGGACAGATGGAACACCATACTGATGTGACTCTAGTTTTGTGGTAAACATCGAGGAAGTGGTGATAGTAGATTCTATCGCAAATGTAATAGATGGTACAGTCTAGGATGTTGATTTAGCCGTAGTCAAATGACCCAATAAATTTCCTAATGAATCAATGTGAGTTTGAAAGAAAACAAGATCAAAAGGAGCAATAAAATGAGGAGTATGAGGATAAAGATAAAGCTTGGGCCCAAAACAAGTTGGAGTTCTGGGTGTTTCTTCTTCAGATTCCCCTTCAATAGAAATCAAACTAGGTGGAAGGATTTCACCATCAGGTCTGTAATAGATTTCGATGTTTGAGTCTGTGGTAAAGGGGAAGTCTCAACAGTTACAGATGTTTGAGGATAAATCAGTTGATTGTCTTTCGATACGAGAACAACTTCTGATTTTCCAACTTCAAGATCCAAGTGTTTTGGTAAAAGAACAATGGGTTCCAGATGAGCTTCTTGACTTTTGGTTGAACTGTGATAGGTTCAGGACCAACTTCTGGTTGAATAGATTCAAGTTTAGAAGTAATTTCTTGTTGAACAATCTTGGGTTGAGGATTAACTTCTTGTTGGAAAACTTCAGTTACTATTTCACTAAGTTCGCTTTTAGTGTCCTCAGGTAATTGTAAATGTTCCACTTCAGCAGCATATGTACCAGTAATTGTAGGAGTAACTGGGGTCACAGTACCTACCAGTATAGGTGACTCCAGTAATTCAAATGAAGAACCAGGAGTTTGTGATGTACTAGACTTAGTTAAATGAGACTGCTTTCGTCGACAAGGTGTAACATCAGGGAGTAGAGGCAGTTTACTCGTTGTCCTCTGCAAACGACAGGGTAAAGGTTGATGTTCCTCCATGATTGCTGATTGATTTTATTACAGAAAGAAATAAATGAAAAGTGGGTAATCTAGGCAAAAGGATTACCAAGAAACTGTGAACTGCAATATATTTCCTCAGTAAACCAAGGACTTAACATACGTGCAAGCAATCTCCCTGAATGTTGTGTTCAATGTATCACAGTGTAAAAGCCAGCCGACTCAATTACCTAAGGATGGATAGCAACCTAATGTAGTCCTCCCATATATACCTGAAAGTACGTGGATGCCCAATATGTGTTAGCATTTTCTAATGTGAAACTGCACAGTGAGAGCATTCCTTTATATTTTTTGTACTATAAGACCACCCTATATACCTGAAGGTACGTGGATGAGCTATCATATACTTACATGCGTGGAGTGAGGTATCACACTCAGTATGTATTGCAGACAATTAATGACAGCTACTATGTTTTATGATGCTGGAACACGTCTCTAGCCTAGAAGCTCTAAATGTTATGTGTTAAGTTACAATGATTCATTAGGTTAATTGAGATAACTTTTAAGTTGGTCTTGTTTAGGAGTTTGTCTTTCAGGTTCACCGCGTAATGTATGTAAAATTCCTAGAATGTAACTATGATGAGAAGCATTCTTTTCATTTGATTTGAACAATGAAAACTGTTATCATTGTAAAAGGTTCTAAAATTTTGGACAATTGGTACGGTTCCATGTGAGATAGTTTTGATATCAAATTCACTTTTTGAAGATTGAAGGTTATTTTGGATAGACAATATCACTTTTTTTAGCTCATTATCATGTGGATAAGTCATCAAAAAATCCCAAAAAATGACAAAAATCTATGTTCTTGACTCACACAGTACTTTTGTAGCATGCAACGAAACTGCGGTAGGTGATACCTAATGCACAACAGTTTCATAGCACACTACGAAACTGCTGTAGCTACACATCATGATTTTGTGGGCTAATTTTGAGAAGAAAAAGGAACCCTTCTTGAAGATGGGCTTTTGAAAATGATTACTTATAGGTTTTGAACATCAAGCAAGGGAAAAACAAGGAAAGGAAAGACATTTATGAACTCCAAACTTTATGTTATGAAGATGGTCATCATTTCGTAGCTCAGATAGTTTGTCTTGCTTCAGACAACACCTAAGGGGTTTTGTCTTAGCACAAGTATTTGAGCAGGGTCTATGGTTAATTTAATGTATTTCATGTGATTAAAAGAGACAATTTGGTCAGCAGAAGGATTCGAAGACAAGCATAAGAATGAAACTCTAAAAAGGAGGAACTTTGTCTCCTTGTTTTTAGCAGTCAACTTCCAAGGGGATTCCTGAACAATTGAAAATTTTTCTCTGAAAAGTGAAAGAGGTTTTTATTCCTAACATAATGAGCTACAAAAAACTCTTTCATTTTCTTCAAATTCATTATTATCTGGGGGAAATGGATGACCAAACGTGCGCTACAAAACTGTTGTAGGTGCAGTTTTTCACAAACATATTTCTCATGTTTTACACCTATTTTTCAAACACATATTCTGGGAAGTAGGAAAGGTATTCCAAAAAACCAAGAGAGGTTTTTGTTTAGCACGGATTGGTTCAAAAAGTTTCCTTCCATCTTTCACAATATAGTTTTTATGAGAAGATACGAGCTCTATCCAAACACCTATTTTTCATCCAGAATAGAGCAAGGAACAGTCTCCTAATTTCCAGCAATAGTAAAAGGATGAGGCATCAAGGGCTAGATGGAGGGTTATGAGCACCACAAAATTCGAAGTCATGGAGCTATAGGTGTAAAAAGGAATGTTTAATTCCTAGATAAGGTTGTTTCAATCATAATGAGGAGTTACACTCCTAATCGTTTTAGGTCTCTAGCACTGCCAGTTAACAGTCAATTACATTTAATAGTTAGTTTTAAGTGTCAATAGGTGTCATAGTAGGAAGAATTCAAATTCCCCTCATGCTGGAGGAGGAATCTTAGTTATGTAATGAACTCTATATATGGGAGAAAATCCAATGTATCAGGGGTTGGAAATTTTCAAAGAAACACTCATATTGTGTCATTGTAGAAGATCACGTTTTTATGAATACAGACTTTGTGTTGTAAATCTAACCCAGAAATATTATAGATATGATATGAAAATATAAGACAATGCAAATAAACCTAGAAATAATATGAAATGAATCTTTATTGATCAAACCTTTAAGGAAGGGCAACACCATACAATCACTCCTTAAGGAAGAAGAACACTCCACAAGCCATATGCTTGTACATACAATATTCCTTGACTATTCCTTGACCTGGAGTCTCTAGCCTCTATATAGGCCTCATACATACAATACCATGGATCATTACCATGGTTCCCTCATACCATCGATAATACCATGGCCCATTACATTATTACTAACTACTGTGGTCCTTACATGAATGGGTTAACACTTATTTATTACTATGGCCCATCCCATTATTAAATATTACCTTGGGTACCTCCCTGGTACCCCATATTATCCCCCCTAGGTAATAACATTCCACGCCCCTAAGCATGTTTCGTCCCCGAAACATGGGAAGAACACAAATAATAAGATCTACTCAAAAGAGTAGTCCACTGGTACCATGCACATGCATCTAGCCATCCAAGAGAAAGGTGAACCCTCGATCTCGCTGGTGCCTCGCTCGCTTGAGATGGAAGTTGACTGTGGTAGCTCTTCTGTGTTGATGTGTAGTAGGTGGATCTTTTCTCCTCCCTATCTGTCCTGCGGGGGTTGTTGTTCTTGTGGCTAATTGGTTGCCATCTTGATGATTGTTTTCTTGTGGGGTGATGTGGGTGATGATATGTTGAAGTTTTAACCCACGGTGCCTTTTTCTTTAATTCACCCTGTTTTGGTGCCTGTTGTGGTGTCTTCTTTTCTAATATGACTTCAACCATTGAGCCCTCCTCTGATGTATCAACACCTGTAACATTTTCTGCTTCAGCCTTTGTTTGTGTTTGATTGTCTATCATCACTGGCTCATCATCTAATATGTCAGACCCTAGAACATCTTCTGCTTCAACTTCCTTGGACTCTACCTGTTTTTTAATGGAAATATCCTGTAATGTAATTTTCTTCTTTTTATACCAGAGCTTCAGGAATTTCTTCTGTACATTAATATTGATAGTACCTGTTGATTCCATCCAAGGTTATCCCAAAACAACATCTATGTTATCCATATCTGAAGCATAAAAATCACTATGCAACACATACTTATCCATAGAAATCTTCAAATCCTTGTACACTTGAACATTCTCATCATCAACTTGTGTATTTTCAATGTGTTTTGTTGGAACTTGCATTTTTTTGCCAAATTAGCATTGATAAAATTATGCTTGCAACTAGGATTTATAGATACAATGATCTTCTCTTTCTGAATCAATCCATGAACTTGTAATAAGGATATAACAGTAGGAAATAGACCCACATGTTTCTCCTTATCTTGTTTTCTGGTATGAGACCATCTTTCTAAAAGTAATTTTTCAAATTCTTCATCTGAAAGTTTGGTCAACTGCTTGTGGTCAAGTTAATTCCACCACTTTTGAGCCTCATCTCTTATATTAGGCCCCATTGAAATCTTCCAAAGTGTCGGATATGTGGACTTGTATCTCTATATGTATTCTTCAATAGTAGTACCATTATCATTTCGTGTAAAAAATTCCTTGCTAGAAGCCATGAAGGTTTGGAAAAAATTCACTTACTTGGCTAAAATTTGAAATTGTCACAGTTTAGTCAATATTGCTCAGAATCCCTATTATGACCTGTTTTTAGAAATGGAACAATCATTCTGCATCTACCCATGTGATAGAAATCTTGATTCAGGCACTGGAATTTCAGATCTGTGCTGCAACTCTCACGCCGTCCCCAAACTTTCTGCAAAAAGAGCTTATTGTAAATCAGCGATATCTCCCTCATCCAGACTCTGATTCGACTGATTGTTTTTTTGAAATTAGGTATTTTTTCACAAAGATTCAAGATATACAATTAGATCTTGCAGATATTGCACCAATATGTCCAGATCTGCACCGCAAACTCGCTGCCTTGAAAAATTATCTGCCACCCCACTGATTTCTAGATCAGCGATATCTCCTTCATCCGGACTCCGATTCGACCGATTTTTCTTTTGAAATCAGGTATCGTTTCACATAGAATCCATATCTACAATCAGATTTAGTAAATCTTGCACCAAAACGTACAGATCTGATCTGCAAACTCACTGCCCCTGAAATCCTGCAAAAATAAAACAATTCTCCACCTTTTTTCCCAAGAAAGTGCTTTGATACCACTTGTTGTAGATCTAACCCGAAAATATTATAGATCTGATATAAAAATATAAGACAATGGAAATAAATGCAAGAAATAAGATAGAAATGCTTCTTTATTATCAAACCCTTAAGGTAGGGCAACACCATACATTCACTCCTTAAGGAAGGAGAACACTCCACAAGCCCATATGCTTGTTCATACAATATTCATTCACAATATTTCTTGACATCCCTCCATGTGGAGTCTCTAGCCTCTATATAGGCCTCATACTTGCAATACCATGGATCATTACCATGGTTCCCTCATACCATCAACTAATACCATGGGCTCATTACATTATTACTAACTACTTGTGGTCCCTTACATGATATGGGTTAACCACCTTATTTATTACTATGGCCCATCTCATTATTACATTATTACCTTGGGTACCTCCATTGGTACCCCATATTATCCCCCCTTGGTATATAACACTTTGGCTTTACTTCTCAGGATTAAGAAAGAGTTCAATGGTGGCTTGTTTTATGTTTGTCCTTATTTCCTTATTTGCAGTCGTATGAATGTATGATACTTAGAATTCATTGACATGCTCTAACTTCCTTCATGCATTTATAAATTGTGTTTCTTACTTGTCTCTATGTGTTAACTGATATGTTGAACTCTAGATGTGCTGATTTCCATGTAAAGTTAATATAATTGTTATACTAAAGCATTTATTGAATCCATAAGCCCAATGGATGTTTACTAATCATGTTCAACCATTCATATTTTTCACTTGTTTCCTAGAGTTAGCCATCTAATCCTTATCAAAATCTTTAACCTAGTGAGAGAGCCCTCTCAGGTTGAGGAGGCTAAGCCTCAACCAAAAGTTGGTTTGAAAGAGTTACACAAGGTCTTCCTGGTCAGTAGCCTATTAGGGCTAGGTTTTGTGATAACAAAAACCTTAATTGAAAGGGATAGAGCAATCAGAATCTTTAATCAAAGAACATAGAGCACATCTAATGAAACTTTCCCTATATTATTCCTACAAGAACACACAAACCTCTAAATGCATAATGCAAGTTTTTCTTTTCATTTCCCTTAATTGTTAGATGAACAATAGGACATTAAATGCACAAACAATCAATCAATATTTTTTGCAAGAAAAAAAGACTTTATGACAGTTTCTTTTTCAAAGAAATGAAGACTTTATGACACTTCCTTTTAAGAAAACACTAATTGATTGTAAGCTAACTTTGACAATGAATTGATAATGATAAATAAATCAATAAAACTAAACAATCAAGGCCAAAGTAGGGCTATGAGAAGAAACACAAATTGATTTCAGAACCATTGAAAACATTGATATTTCAACAAACAAAATCAGAAGCAACTTTGGAAAAATTAGGCCAAAGATGGGTTTTTTAGCCTAAGGAGGATCAACGCGAGCCAGAGTGGGAGACAGTGCACTTCAGTGCACTATCTCTAAGCTAAGGATGCTCTACAATGCAGTGTGTCAAGACCAAGACTACGGTTGTGCCAGAGAGCCCAATCAGGAGACATCCAATCACATATTTTTTGACCAAAAACACTCAAAATGACTGAAATAAGATCAATGAAGTCAAGAAAAGTCTACTAGTATGTAATATGATGAGGGTAAGATACCAAGAATGACAGTCTCTCCCTAGCAAAGTTGCCAATTTGTTATATGGAATTTGTATCTATGGATAAACACATTTTCCCTAAGTGGGTAGCTACACTTATAAAAACAAAAAGAAATTAGTTTAACCATTTCCCATTGTCGATAGATGAGATGAAGGAACTTACTTGTAGTCTTTCACTTCCTTGATCTCCTTTGAATTGCTCTCATCCCTGCGACTTTAACTGAATCCACTCAATTGGTCCCTGTGTCAACAGAAATAGAAACAGTAATGATCAAAGCATACATGATCTATCTACTATAAACCAATGGAATTGAAGACATTGAAACACATAATCATCATAAATATGAACAAGAATATGAGAAAAGGAATAAACAACTTTATAAATGTAGAAGGAAGAGTTTCACCCAATACAGTTTGATCCTATGCCACTCATCCAACTTTAGTCCAACCCTCGTCACACCAAAAGCACACCAATCCAAAAGCATAACATTACTTGACATGAACTCAAATCTCAAACCAACAATATTTCCTTATAATCTTCAGATTCTAGCCCCTTGATCACTATGATGAGTGGTCAATTTATAGGGAAATGAAGGTGGTTTTGTCATAAATGAGGGTATTGAATGGTTTTCCAAAATTGGAGTTAGTTTCCCTAGAGCAAGGGATGACAAGATAGGAGGCTAATTGATCCATAGCCTATCCAAAGTAGACCTCATAGGATGAGATAAGAGCTCGAAATTCTTCTAGAATGCCCTAGAATAAGAGAATATTCCCATAATCAAATGTGAATGTCACTCATTCTCGCCTAGCACAGGTCAAAGAGGGCCTAAGTGCAATGAATTGTAGGCCTGAATGGGCCCGCTTGATCTATAGTGTAGTTACCCCTGACCAAGGCTGCGTTGGTAACCCAAGGAGGAATTTCAGCAAGGTTTCAGGCTAGGAAACTTTCATGGATGGAAACATTCAATGTGATAACTTGTATGGGGCATGTAACAATTGAATTAGGGTTTGATAAGCCCTAATTGTACTGACCTGAATGTTGGGAGTGACATCCCCAAATAGACCTATAACACCCATTTTGAAGGGTTTGGGAACAAAGGACCTGGACCAGTTTTGGTTCATCGCGAAGGCCATATGGGAGGCTCAGGGTATAACGGATGATCATATGAAGAAAGAAACATTGTTCACTACTTTACAAGAACATGCATTAACATGGTACATTAAGTACTGCACTGATAACCTGATTGATTCATTAGCAGATATTTAGACCGCATTGAATAAGGAGTTCAGTAGGTCTAAGTCCGAAGCTCAATCAATTGTGGAATTCAAATAGATCATGATGAATCCTGGTGAGACACCCTGGGATTTAGATCAAATATTAAAGTACATGATCCGTGAAGCCAACATGAATCTTACGAATGGGCAGCATCGTGAAAGGTTTGTGGCTTCACTCTTGCCTCATCTAAGGGTTGCTTTACTGTAGCAAAATATTGGGACCCAGGCAGAAGCCTAGAGATTTCAATGAGATTGCACAAGACACCGATACAAGATGCTAATTTGGGATTTCAGTAGATTCATGGGAAAATGTAGAACCTTTTCCTATATTTTCAAAGTTTGAAGAAGGATAGAGCAGTTTAGCCAGAGGTGCATGGACAAGTTTGGTGCCTAAAATGTAAAATCTAGGGGCATGACAAAGATCACTGCTCCGTCTTCACGAATTATGTTGCAGCAGGAGGGATGATGCCTATGAGGCTGGAATCACAAGTAGGGAAAAGTACAAGGCCTGCGCTATGGTGTGCTATCTATCATGTGGGTAGAAAACATGTGATAGACAATTGTCACCTACTATAGAAATTTGTACACACACCGCAACAGCTATTCTGCAACTTCTGTCAATTAGTTGGTCATGATGAGCGTAACCATCGTAATTATGAGCTAATGATGGATAGAACATCTACATATAGAGTGTAGGAAGAAACAGCCTCTGGATCAAGGTGACGAGGGAGCACGAGGAGGATTTCAGGGGCACAGGCGAGGCTGAGGTGGAGGAGGACTTTGTAGAGTTTGATGAGAGGTGATTTGCTACAACTGTGGGGCAGCAGGACATTACGGGCAAGAATGAACAAACATGATGCACCTATCGTGCATATTTTGTACTCAGTTTGACCACACGATAGAAGATTGCACTGTATTACTATCTAAGATATGTGAAAAAGGGGTACAGCCTCAGGAACCTACCCAGAATCTCCAAATGATAAGGGTTGAACCCCACGAAGAGGATCCTAATGTGAACATCATTCTGCAAAGTGGAATGATGTCTAGAGAAGACTCGAGGAAGAAGCTTGAAGAAGGTGAATGGGTCTACAAAGCTCCAGAAAAGGAGTTTGGCTTTGATTTGGAGCGTGCGAAGGAAACCTTCATAGAAGAAAATAAAATCTTCGATGAGGCCTCTACCTCAGGAAGTGAGGATAATCCAACTGAAGAGATGGACCCTTCCATGCTTACTACTTTCTTGGAGACCTGTATGAAGCTTCTATGTGATAGAAAGGCTATGAAGAGGTTACAGGAGCTGATAAACAAGTGTGTAGGGGAAGAAAACACTTCTGACGGACCATGCATACTTCGGAAGATTGGTAAGCATAAGGCAAGTATAGGGTGGGGATGAGACTCACCGCATAGATAGGAGAATATGAAATGGACCAAGTAATTTGGGATCTAGGGTCTGACGCAAATGTTTTTCCTAAACAAACATGGGAAAGAATGGGGAGACCTACACTATAGTGGTATCCTATTCAATTGAGGATAGTGAATCGGAAAAATATTATCCCCATGGGAAGATACAGGGAGTGATAGTCGATATCGAAGGTGTGAGCACGTTGGTCGATTTTGAAGTGATAGAGATTGTGGATGACAACAATCCATTTCCTGTGCTCCTTGGGATTGACTGGACTATCGACATGAACAGGTTGATTAATTTGAAGAAGTGGATGATGTCATTTGAAAGAAAATCGCTCAGCATAGTAGTACCATTGGACCCTGCAGAAGGACTGTGCTACACTGAACCAGTCCGCAACTATGAAAGTGATGATGATTTGGACTAGATTTACAAGGTAATGGCATGAGATCAAGATTCGTTGAATCTAACATTTGATGGATGTCTTGAATGGGACTGAGAAATCTCCTACACATTAGACTGAGATGAGGAATTGGAACACTCATAGAAAACATTGCAAGAAGTGTCTACGCTACGATGTAACATGATGACCAAATCATTGCAATGCATATCATCAGAGGTAAGAAGTCTACCTTACTATAATGGTTTAACTGACATTGATAAATTTCTGGATGCATTTGAAAGAGAATTGTTGGAGAAGCATCGTTTCCAAGCCTTGGACTTGGTGCTACGCCTACAGGATGGTGGGGTACGCATAAAGGCAACTTCGACAGATGGCGAGAATATAGAAGAATGATGAGGGTGTGGTTTGGTCACTAAAAGGTATGCTTAATAGAGAAATATGATCGAAGGATTGATCTGCATGATCACTTACCAAATGGACCGATGCTTATGGAACAGAACCACAACTAGAGTGGGTGCATCTTTTCTATCACCCTTTGGATGTAATACCTATAAATTGGTACTTGGAGACAGAGCTCCACCATGGCATAGATGAATGGGATATTTTGAAACAAGGATTCTTGATGACATTCAGCTTTGAAGATGGATGTGAGTGCATTGATGAAGCATTGTAGGAGGTCAAAGAAGTGATCTTTAGAATATTGCAGGATCCCTTGGATTTGATTCAACCAGATTGGACCACCCAACTGTGCCACGGGTCGGAGTGGTACAATGTGACTGTTGAAGAGGAAGATGAGGATCTGAGGAACATTAATATCCTGGAAATAGAAGGAAACCATGAAGTTGAGGGGCTGCAGATAGAAAACCCAGATATCACTGCACATTGAAAACAAGACAAGTGAACATCAAGACATAGGCAGACCTGAAGTTTGTGAATATATGGGACTACTGGGTTGATGCTATGGTAGATAAGGTCACTGAGTTTCTCTGTGAATACTAGGACTTGTTCGCTATGAATTTCTCAAACTTAAAGGGGATAATAGGGGTCTTGGGAGTTATGAAAATTAATTTGAAACTGGATGCAAAGCTGATCAAGCAAAGGCCTTACCACCTCAATTCAAAGTATAAAGAAAGGGTCCACTTAGAGTTGGATAAAATGCTTGCGGCAGGTATTATTGAACTAGTGGAAGAGTCAGAATGGGTGATCCAAATAGTAGTTTAGGAAGAGAAGTAGAAGGATGAAATAAGGATATGCATAGATCTCAAGGAGTTGAATGATGCTTGCGTGGATGATCCTTTTCTGGCTCCGTTCACCATTGAAGTGTTGGATAATGTAGGAGGACAACAAGCATATTCCTTCACTGATGGTTTCTTAGGGTACCATCTAATCAAGATCGCGCTAGAGGATAGAATTAAGACAAAATTCGCAACTGAGTGGGTATGCTTTTAGTATACTATAATTCCTTTTGGACTAAAGAACGCATCGACGCTATTTTCACATGTAGTCATTGCGGCATTCAAGGACTTCATTCACAATTTTCTGGAGGTATAATTTAATGATTAAACAGTGTTTGGTTTGGTGAAATTCCATGTAGCCAGCCTATGCGTGATGATGGATACATGTTGAAGGTATCAAATCACACTCAATTTGAGGAAATATTTGTTCTGTGTTCCTTTCGGAATCTTGTTGGGCCATGTGGTGTGCAGACAAGGATTAATGGTCAACCTAGATAAGATAGCAGTTAGAATTAATTTGGAGGCACCAAGAAGTGTGAAACAATTGCGTGCAATGTTGGGGAACATGAGATACTATAGAAAGTTCATCAAGGCTTATGCCTAGATTACCATGCTAATGGAGAAGCTGCTAAAGAAAGATGCTACATTCTTTTGGAATGACAAGTGTTAACGAAGCTTAGATGTGTTAAATGAAAAGATGGTCACCATGCTAATCCTAGTCTTTCTGGATTGGAAGAAGGAATTTCATGTGCATGTGGACATGTCATGTATTGTGCTCAGACCAATACTGACACAGGCCAGTGAGGGAGAGTTGGATCACCCTATAGCATTTGCAAGTAGGAAGTTATCTAAAGTTGAGAAGAACTGTTCAACAATAGAGCACAAAGGTTTGAATATGGTGTATGTGCTCTAGAAGTTCATACACTACTTACTAGGCGGACACTTCAAGATGTATACAGACCATTCTGCATTGAAATATTTGGTTAACAAGCTTATGTTAGGGGGGGAGATATGCAGATGGATACTGTTGTTTCAAGAATATGATTTCGAAGTCATTATGAAGCCAGGACGATTTAATGCAGGACCAAATCATCTATCGCACATTGAAACAGGAGAGGAGCCTACTAATTTGGAGGATGGAATTCTTGACACGTAGCTCTCTGCAGTGCATGTAGCTAACAATCACCTTGAAGATATCTTACACTTCTTGATGACGAGGACAACTCCAGAAGGTTATACTAGTCAACAAAAGAAGGAGTTGGTGGTGTGCATGACAAATGTTTCTGTCATTGCCTAGCATTTATATAAAATGGGCTTGGATGAAATTCTGCAACATTATGTACCTAAGTTTGAATGGAACAACATCCTCGCTAAAGCTCATGGAGGAACTGTTGGAGGAAATTATGCAAGAAAAGCGAGAACACATAATATCTTACGTGTTGGGTTGTGGTGGTAGACACTACATAAGGATTCCAAGGCTTATTGTAAGGCATGTGATGCATGTTAGAGGATGGGAAGGCCATCACGAAGGGATGAGTTGCCTCTAAATCCACAAGTGTCATTATAGACATTCGAGAAATGGACCATTGATTTTGTAGGCCTGATTCAGTGTTTAGGAAAGAAGGCAGGTGTGTGATATATCATCACCGTGACAGAGTATTTGACCAGACAGGCGGAGGTACAGCCCATGAAGGATTGTATAGGGGAAATAAAGAAAATTTCATCTTTGAATATGTGCTGACTAGGTTTGGTTTCCCAAAGATTTTGATGAGTGATCATGGTACACCTTTCCTTAATGAAACGATCAATGCACTGATGGAGGAATTCCAAGTTTATCATCAAAAGAGAAATCCATATCACCCACAGGCCAGTGGGATGGTTGAAGCATTTAATAAGATATTGGAGAACGTGTTGATGAAGGTTTGCAATGCACAAAGGAATGATTGGGATGTGCGTGTACCCACGGTGCTATGGGCTTACAGAACTACTTGTGAGAAATTGATTGAACAGATAACCTTTAGGTTGTTTTATGGCATATAAGTTGCGATGCCAATGGAGTATATTGTACCTAGTCTATGCATAGTGGCATTCACAAGAATGGTGGATCACGGACCCTGGAAGAGAGGCTCGCATAACTTACAGAGCTTGAAGAAGATAGCTTTTTGGCTGGCTTCAATCAGCAATTTCAAAAGGAGCGTGAAAAGGCATGGCACAATTGACACATCAAACTCCACACCTTCAAGGTAAATGATTTGGTTTTCTTATATGACAAAAAGTTTAAAAAATTCTAGGAAAATTTCCGATGCATTGGTTGGGGCCATATGTCATCAAAGAGATTATCAACGTTGGAGCAGTTCAATTAGTGAAATTGAATGGAGATCCATTTCCGGGAAAGGTAAATGGCAATCAATTCAAGCCATACATTGGGGATCCAACTAGATGACTATATGATGGAAGAACAGTCCTAATGCTCCAAGCAGCTAAGAGGAGGTGCGGGACTATAAACTACATTGCCTGGGTTGTGGGGCTACGCTACTAGGGGATTGCGTGGAATAGAAGAATGTCACAACGTCAACAGAAGCACGAAGGGAGCTACGCTATAGGAGGAGAGACTGTGCAGGGTAGCCAGAAAGTGACCATTACAATCACTGTTCATGATTTGACAGTGAGAAAATGACTAAGAGGAGCGGGGGGGGCACATTTAAGGTGGAACTTAAATGCGAGACCTTTGGAAATATGCCCAAAATCTAGCATTTATGAATGAATTTTAGGGGGAACGATCGGAATTGAATTCAATTTTCCTATAAATACAAATAGTTGCCCAATGAAAAATACTTTGCATTCTAATTATTGAGGTGAGAAGCTATTGGTTGCACATTAACACTGCGAGTTTTGAGGCTTTGGTGGCTAGTTCAATGTTTGACATGTTACCGAATGAATCCCAAGAGCTCCTTACTAACCTCATGTCGGAACCGCTGGAAACTGAAAGTGCTGGAGGATCAATGGCCTTTGAGGGAGCTTCCCCTGAGGTTGTAAGTGTGAAGATTCCTGCTGCAATACCAAAATCACCAAGGTTTCCTAAGCCGAAGCCTAAGCCGACAGGAGAGGCTTCCAAGGCAAAGATGGACAAGCAAAAAGTGACACATATGGTGTGTGAGTCGCCAAGAAAGCACCAGAAGAAAGAGAAGCCCACCACACAGGAGAATCGCAAGATGGTCAACCTATAATTCGACAAGGGCACCAAAGAAACTGGTATGGGCATAGAGGACATTGACATTGAGGGTTTTGACCCTCTCTCAAAGCTACTAGAATATATTCCTCCACACGAGGGTAAGGTGAAGATCCCAAAGGACCTAGACGAGGGGAATTTTATGCTTAATACACCCTTGCTGCCATAAAATATCGTGTTTGAAGGAACACACTTAGCACGTGTCCCCCACCTAAAACATGAAGATTGGGACTTGGAGGACACAGAGTAGTTCCCCCACCTGGCTATTGATAGTTTCATGCACAGGGTATTCTATAAGGGTTTGGGTGTCACCGTGCTAAAGCCAGTGAAGTGGATTCATGGGGTGGAGAAGGCACGATTGTTGAACCTGCTATGAGTGTCGCATTACCACTGTGCACCCATAAATTTGATAGTTATCAAATAGTTATTGTGCCTAGTGCACGATGGGTGCCTTTGGTTGGAGGAGTCAATCACTATAACTGATATGTTAATCCATAGGATCACCCAGCTACCCCATTTGGGACTCAATCTAGCCAAGGAATTTGGTGGAAAGGTGGGCAAGTGTGACCTCATTGAGCGAATTAAGAACAAGTTTAAGCATGTCAAGAAGCTGTGTGGTTACTCAATTTCAAGCATAATTGACCGTACGATCAAGGTAGCCACCTAGATCTTGGCTGGGAAGATAATGTGGAAGTCTCTCGCACGTGAGGTGTTGGCACTAGTTGTGTCATTATCGGCCCAATGCGTAGGAGTACAATTCAATTAGGCACATTACCTCTGGAGCGAGTTCCTCGCAAACTATAGAGAAGCACAGGATCATAGCAAGATGTTCTATTACGCATGGTTATTGTTCTCAATTTTTTTGGTCATGTGAAAGTTGTCAGAGGATAGTTATTTTCCCTCTGATTGCAAAAGAGTTTCCAAAAGCAACGAATTTTTCTTCGCTATGGGTGATGAAGGACGCTGAGTGGGTCCGCAAGAGCAAGGTCTTCTAGGTTTTAATGTATATAAGAATCAATATGGCCATCAACCACAAGCCAAGATTGTCACCAACTGTCTTTGAGTAGTTGTCGAGATATGCAGATTTCAAAGTGGAATTCCATTGTATCTCCATCTAGGCACGATAGGACCCAAAACAGAAATGGTATGATCTCCCATACCTTGTGACGAATGATGCCATGGTAACAGTCCTCGATCGTTGGCCAACCAAGTGGTGCATGAATTTATATTTGTCAGTTGGGTCTAGTAAGTCTACAGGAAAGCAAAAGAAGGAAGTAGCCTATTTGAAAATGCAACAGTTTCATGAAGAATGGAAAAAGGAGACTGAGGACAAAGAAAGAGAAAAAGTGGAGCACGCCGCAAAGGAATAGGAGGAAGAGTGCCACTCTAACAGAAGTCAGAAGTATCCTTCACCATAGATGGAGGAAGAGGAGCAATCTAAATAGGGTGATGGAGGCTAGGAGGGCACCCCCTTTCAGGTAAAGTGGAATCAAGAGTAGGAGAAAGAAGGGTCGCAAAAGAAGGCCAAGGCTACTAAGTCGTCACTTGAATTGATCACCTTGACAAAAGGTGACTTAGATGACCTTGGGGATAAGGTCAGGTATGCGACTACAAAACTGCTACAACATTTTGAGTAGTAGCAGAATAAAGCCTTAGTGGATATTTAGATCGGTTTGCGTGAGTTGTAGATCCAAACTACTCAACTGCAAGCTAGCATAGGGAAAGGCAGTGCACCGTTGACTAGTTTGGCATTGGGGACCACTAGAGTAGTGGAGATTGTTCACTCCTTTGCACTACATGATGGAGCCCTAAGCGTGGAGACAGGGGATGAAAGGGCTATGTTCAGGAACATTGCTCTCACCTTGGCCATGCTCCCAAGCGAATTCCTTCACATGCTACAAGAAGGTGTGATGGCGGAGTTGAGGGTCCTGTTATCACTCAGGTTGTCCCTAAGCTCCTGTAGGGATACAGCCGAGGTAACCACAAACCAATATTTGGATTGCAGGTTCTAGCCCACCTGCAATCAGAGAGGGCTCTCTATTAATGATTTAACCTTGTTGATGGTGATTTTAGGCTAGTTGTTGGGTACAAGGGTTTTGTTGTTTTCTTTGGATGGAAGGTGTATTCCAGGTAGAAATTCCAAGCATAGAGGCAAGGTAAAGTGTGATAAGTTTCAAACCATTGGGCATGGAGTCATGGATTAATACTTGCTGGTGCATTTTCTTGGTCACAAGAGGCTTGTGGAGCGAGATAGCCACACATGAGACAATGATCAATTTGTTGAAGGATGGAATGATGGTCAGGGATGAAAGGCAATTAAGAATATTTCATCAGAACTGACAGGGAGGAGAAGTGAAAGAATGGTTATCTAGGAGCAGTTAAGAATTCCTAAATTATCCTTCATAAGTGAAAGAAACAGTGTAAACAAGATCATTTAAGTATGCATGTTCATAACTATTCCTGATGAAAACATGAAAAATCGCAGAAATTGAGCCTAAGGTGCAGTTAAGCAAATCCTAAGCTATTCTTATTTTCTGCAATTTAGAGGGCGGATTTCTGATAAAAAAACATGAATAAAACTAGAAGAGTTAAGAAACACTTATTGAACCATGTCAAAGCACAGGAATTCCACATTCATTCCTCGGCCAATTAAACATAGCAGACAGTTTCAGAATCCATGCTTTCAGCAGTCTTTGATTATAGAAAGCATCACAGTTACAGTGCAAGTCTTTGCTTCAGAGAAAGATCAGAATAACAAACATTAAACTACTCTTCAACCAACCAACCAACCCCTACTCCATTTTTCAGGGTGGTATATATAAGAAAAATATCTGAAGTCATTTCCTACAATTGACCTAAACAGGTCTGCCAGAAAAAGCTTTTTCTAAAACCTAATTGTTATTGGAATTAAATGCAAGTAAGTCCTTTGGGTTGCGCTAGAGGCAACTGAATCAAGTTGAGTTGATGAGGTGTCCTGTGTGGATTGGTGCATTGGTTTTGTCATAACTGTGCATTGAGTTCTGGTCCACTCATCTTCTGTGAGTTTAATGTGCAGTCATTTGTGCTGGTGAGCCTTCAATGCGTTGTCAATTGC